>CM042185.1:424532-444169 GCA_023539305.1 Ilex asprella
CGACTCAGCAGATATATATATATATATACTAGTCATAATCCATGTCCGAAATCAAGATAAAATATAAAATTTGAGTTTCCAAAAATCGATCTCATTATATTAAATTTTTACAAAATATATTAACTATAAATTAATTAAATATTAAATGATTAAATATATGATAAAAATGAGTAATGTGATATTTTTAGGGAATAAATATATAAATGATTAAATATGTGATAGAAATGAGTGATGTGATTTGACCTTTGAGTTTGACAAAAGGATGATGGGTGAGGTAAGTAATTGGTGATGGTTTTGAAGAAAAAAATATGATTGATTAAAATTCAAATACACTCCTATTTTATTATATATATATATATATATACACACACACACACAAGTAATACAGTGACATCAAACAGTGACACGCTAAATAAAAAAATAGTAACATCAAACAGTGACACGCTCAACAAAAAAAAGAGTACCATCAAACAGTAGCACACTCAACAAAAAAAATAGTTATATCAAACAGTAACTTACTCAACAAAAAAATAGTAACATCAACCAGTAACACAAATATTTTTGGTGAGTGTGTTACTGTTTGATGTTACTATTTTTTTTGTTGAGTGTGTCACTGTTTGTATTCACTATTTATGATATGGGTAATTATGGAATACATTTTAGAAAGAATTTGAAAAAAGTTTTAAAATATGTACTTATTGACAACTATTTAATGAAAAAGGGGATTTAAAAGAGAATAAGTTTAGAGGTTGTACTTAAAACCAAATAAATTTTAAAAAAGATACTTACATCCCATTATCTCAAGAATGAATAACCTACCATTCTGGCTCGCAGTGGGTCCCTCTCCAAGTTTGAACATTAATTAACGGAAGTAGATTAGGCACTGCTAATTATCACTACTACGATCACGGATTCAAACTAAATAAATATTCCAATCCCAAAAAGGAGAAGGATTGCCTACGAAAGGTTAAGCACTGAAAAATATGGCAGATCATGGGGCCCAATCCGAATAATTGGTAGATAATTAATTTTAATTAGCAAATCTTATCACAACTCAATTCGAATAATACTAAAAAAAGCCTAAATTTCAATTGAATGCAAATTAGATTTGAATTTTATCTCAATTTATACAATGTGAGAGTTCAAAATTTTAAATACAAACGACACTCAAGTTAATGAGTTTGAAGTTGACATTTTTAATCTACCAAGTTATGAATTTGAGTGGGACATACTTACTGACTTATTTATCTATTAATGAATAATTACACTAAAATTAACGTGGTTTAATGATTATCCAATATTTTTTGCTCAATCTACACCCTACAATACTACACTCACTCAATAACATAACACAAATATGGTATAGAGGCCCAAATGACCACTGGCCCACAAATTAGCAGGCATTAGATAGAGATTTTGGGTTCATTCTGCGGTAAGACGCAGTTTTGTGGGAATCTCTCCGTATCCCGACCTGCTTACCTTGATGCGACCCAGTCTTCTTCAGTCTGTGTTCGCATTTCCTAGCTTTCTTGTCGTCAAATATCCTCCAAAACTTTAGTTGTCGTTTTCTATTGGTTTAGTCAAAATCTTATTACCTATCTACTTTGGTCTATCTCATTGAATGGGCCAATTTGCGTCTCATTTGGCTGTCTTCATCAGTTGGGTGTTCAGAATTGTAATGATCAATAGTTGAAGGGGATAGTGGTTTTGGAGTTGACAGTTCTAGCAGAACAAATACCAGGTTAGACTCTTCATTATCTCACCGATTGTACTTGTTTGTTATCATTTTGGTTGCTGAGAAAGTGGGAAAAAAATTGAATTTTTCAAAGTTAAGTTGGATTTCCTTTGTTGGGAAACAATAAGATGCGTAATGTTAGACTCAAATTTTACCTTGTTTGTTTCATTGTTGTTAGTTTTCAGCTACTAAAATGGTTTTTTTTTTTTGGGCAGAGATTGCAGCTTTTGATGTTTTTAAGGATTGAATGTCGTTTTAACTCATATATGGGAATATGCTTTGTTCTTGTGCAATGAGTGTGTTGATCAAGCTTAGGACATAATCAGCCTTTTCAAATTTCAGTTGCTCAGTTTGCCGATTTGTTCTCTGGGTGGTTGCGGAGTCATTCGAAAGCGTTATTCCGCCTTTATTGATTTTTCCTATTTTTGTTTGAGACATTGTTTGTTTTGTTTTTCAAAAGTAGCTGCTTTTCAACAAGAGTAGGAATTCTCTGTTTGTTGCAACTTCTACCACAAGTCTCCTGTTAGAATTGCTCATCCTTTTAGGGGTTTTGTATTTATAGTTCTGGCTGCTGTTGGGTTTTCGATTTTGGGCTTAAAGATGAATTACTATACATAACCTTACATAGAGCCATGACTGAGATACTTTGGTTTGTTATCATTTTCCCTCTTTTTAAAAAATGTTTGTGGCTGTAATTTTTACAGGGGTTAAATTAAGTTCTGCTCGGTAAAGAATTCTTGATTACCAGTTTCTCCATCATGGAGACAGTCACTTCATCTGCTTCTATCCACCTCCCTCCAGAACCAGCCAGTTATGATGAGGATTATATGCAGCAGAGTTTGCTCTTCTCTGATAGTCTTAAGGTACTCTCTGCTTCCCATGCTTGGATTTGTCTTCCGGGTGCTTGTCCTTGTAAAATTGACAAATTGTCCTTCACCCTCTTTTTCATTTTCCTTTATAGAATTCAGCTCAAATTATGGAGGCTTATTAATGGTTCTGAAACACAATAAATTCTTCTACTTCTTACTCTCTGAGTAATGTCAAGTGAGATGGGAAGGTAGTCTGTTTAGGACATCAAATTTTATTTTTTCCTGAAACAAGAGCTGCATTTCTGTTTGGTTATTATGGAAATGAAGAGAGCAAAGCATTTGTATTGTACTAGGGCTATATATATCTGGTCTTTCCTTACATGACACGATAGGATTTCAATCAAGGTTATCCATTATTATCTTTCCAAATCAAGAGCTAATCGCAATCCTCCAGATAAGTGGTAATAAACCGGTAATATATGCAATTTTTCTTGTTTTATTGCTCAAGCTTAACTGATCTGTTATCATATGAGAACCTTTTGATCCTAAATTATGGTTTTTAAAATCCATTTTCTTTTACTTTTCTTTCTTTAGGATTTGAAGAATCTAAGAAAGCAACTGTACTCGGCAGCTGAGTATTTTGAGTTGTCTTACACCAATGATAGCCAGAAACAAATGTGAGTTGTTGCAGAACTTCTTACATTCCATTACACCCTTCATTGTATTCTGTCCTTTTTCCCACTGGTAATTATTCCTGCACATACAGAGTGGTGGATACATTGAAAGATTATGCTGTTAAAGCTGTTGTAAGTACTGTGGACCATTTGGGTTCTGTGACATATAAGGTTAACGATCTGGTTGATGAAAAGGTTGATGAAGTTTCTGGAACAGAGCTTCGGGTATCTTGCATTGATCAGGTGAATTTGGCTTCATTGTTTATGTATATGTTGGGGTTTGATTTGTTGTTTCTGAATAGGTTTTATTTTAAAAAATTATGATCAAAATCTAGAGAAAGTAACCTAAAGGTTATGAGTACTATCGCCTTCGAAATCCTGAATAAGCATAAAAATTGCGGAGAAAGCTTCTTCCACCCCACTATTCTACAGGATAATTGTGAATTGATGATTACACTGAATCAAGGTAGCAGCTATGCCTACAATTGCACCTTTTTGCTGTAAGCTGATGGAATTAAGATTGACATTGACTATTTGTGCCTTTGTTGTCTTATCTTAGAGGTTGCGGACATGCCAGGAGCACATTGACCGAGAGGGCCTTTCTCAGCAATCATTGTTGATAGATACTCCGAAGTACCATAAGAGATACATCTTGCCAGGCAATTACACTCTACAGTCTTCATGTCTTATAATATCCTAGAGGACATGTTGCTTATCCTAGAGGACATGTCGCTTATCTTTTATAGAGATGTACATATTATTAAAGAGACCAAGGTGTTTGATTTTTTACTGAGTTTTTAATATCATGTTCAGTTGGCGAGACTATGCACGGTTCCATTTGTGTTGAACCAAGCTACCAGGGATGCCGCTTCAGTGATGAAGATGGCTCGCATCAATTTAAAAATGGTAGAATGCTCTTTTCTAGTCCCTTCTTCCTCATCATTTCTATTGCCTTAAGAAAGGTTTTGGTATAATTTGATCTAATCTATTAACTGGTTGTTTTACCAAAGCTGTTCGAGCTACAATTAGAGAAACTGCATCTCCATTGGGGTAAGCTTCGATGTTACTACTCATGATGCATCAAATTAGTACCTTCACTTGCCTGTGTTTCTAGGTTATTTGTATTCTAAATTGCATGCCACACAGAAGAGGGCACTCCCAGTCACCTTCTCCATGTCTTCCCAAACAACCTGGAAACTTATCGTCCAATGGAACCACCCCCACAAAAGTACTAGGTTTGTATGCATCAATTTTGTGTCTTTGACTCTTGAGCTAAGTTGATATATTTCGAGTTATTTCTGTGCCTGTTTTCTCCTTTCAAACTTCTCATTATCCTCTTGTTTCTTATGTTCTATGGGTTATGCTTATGAATCAGACGTGCAAACAGTAACAGGTGATGCTTATGAATCAGACAGGCGAACAGTTTCACCACATCGGTTTCCTCTTGTACGTTCTGGATCTCTCTCGAGTAGGCCAACTACCCCAAAAAGTTCACGTCCCACCACCCCAAATCCGAGTCAGCCAAACACTCTCAACCCTTTTCTTGGGAGGCAACAGGTAACACAGGATCCTTCTCTTCATTTATTCTTTGTTTCATTATTTGTTCAAAACTGTTCCAACTATGCATCTTTTGGGCTCATATGGTTGCTTGGCAAACTCCGTGAAGTATATGCAATCACATCTTTTGTGTCCTGTTCATGTTACTAGAGTGAAAAGGCCAAATGTCAGATTTGGCGACAGAACACACCAACCATCATTTCAAACTTGCAAACATTCATTTGTTTCAGTTTTCAATTTACCGAGTCTTAATGTTTGTATATTGTTTCATTTTACCAGCATCCTTCAGGCGCTCAAAAATCAATGCGGTTCCATGCTGAGAGAGGAAAACCGAAAGAGAGAGACAAATACCCCAGCAGAAGTAAACGGATCCTTAAAGCCTTGCTCAGCCGGCACAAGTCGAAGGAAGATGACGTGTTATACGCCTACTTAGATGAATATTAATCACAGGATAACACAGGAAAAGAGATGAGAAATCGTCGTGGGCGTAGGAGGAATCTACCATGCACTGTTTTTTTTTTTAAAGTTTTGCCTCAAGACGCCCATCTGGTTGTGGTATTGTACACAATGTCTTTTCATATCTTGCTCATTCTTGTAAGCATCAGCTGCCATATACTCATTTTGGATTTAATGCACATTATCATAGTCATACTTGTATAAAATTGATTGCCAGCATTTTCTGCTGGAAGTTGATTTCTTTGACCTTTTCCCCTGAGAGAACCACTTCCAACTACGTATCTAGCGTTCAAAACAAAACTGGGCATTTGATACAGTTTCCTACAGCTCAAGGAAGTCCGTTTTGCAACTCCAAATGGTAAAAACTTGAATACAGTTATCATAAAATACAGATTGAACAACAACCCAACCCCCCCCCCCCCACCACCAAAAAAAAAAATCACCTGTACAGATGCTTAATGCACCGACACTAATTTGGAAATTTCGGCTGAATCCATCCAGTAGAGCAGCCACCGTTGACACTAATACTGCATTGTTTTTTTATATTTGTCTCTAAGCATAGACAATCTGTTTTGCAAAGGAAACTTCTCCTCCTTCAACCCCAATTTGTCCAAGTAGAATACAATTTTTCTCAAGGTTTCCATCACCGCCTTACTTTCATGGCCAAATGCTTTCTCCTGGATTCTCAGAACCCTTTTCAGCAACTGTAATAACTCACTGCCATCCTTCTCTAACCTGGTCTGAATGGAAACCAAACAATCAAGAGCCTCCCCTGCAAGAAATTAATCACTTGTAAAAGAATGAGAGAAAATATATATAGGTAGCAACTGTGAAATTATTCATAAAATAACTACGGAAACCACCATCATATCATCAGAATGAATTTGATCGACACTGTAGAGTTTTGCATATAGGAGAGAGAAACATACAAACATTGTGCAAAATATTATAAGCACTAAATTCCTCAGTCCTTTTGCATCTTCAATTTGTTCAAATCCCTATGCCCATGCTTAGAGAACACAGAGAAATGGCATACCACAATCACATACCAGATAAATGGAAAGGATGACAACATAGCAGTAAAATATATTTTACCATTAAGCAAAAGGGAACAAAAGCTTACCAACGGGAAGAGATTCTTTTCCAAATGCTTTCTCGCGGATGCGCAAAACATCCAAGGCCAGTTGCTCAGCTTCTTCATTGCGGTTTAAGTTATAAAGAGTAACTGCAAGATGCAACATGGGAAAAGTGATGGACTGATCATCTGGGGGCGCAGTCTTCAACATGATATCCAGACTTGTCCTCTGCAAGCGCTCAGCCTCCACAAAATCCTTGGAGCGCGAATAGGAGGTTGCAAGATTTATAAGGTGCGTGACTATGCCTGGATGGTCTTTCCCTTTATACTTCTCGGTGATCAACAAACAGTCCTCAAGCAGTGCTCGGCCTTCTTTTCCTCTAAAAGCAAACAATACAAAGCAGAATATAAGGTCACACTTTAAAAGAAGTAACTTGCTTGATGCTATCTACTATCTGATATACATTCAGCAGCTGCATGGTTAGTTTACATTTGACCTGCCAGTTCTTGAGATTACTAGCACTATCTATTATCTTTCAATTATATACTATTTTTGTGTCTTTTAAACCAGATAAACGTCCAAGGGATCCAATCAAACATTGCAGTTATATGATATAGGTACCAGAAAGAACTGCTTCATAAATTCTGTAGGAGCAAAATTATACACATTAAGCATATACTTCTAAATTCCACAAAGAAAACCTACTAAAGGAAATCTATTAAGAAACCTTACGATAAAATATGGAAAATCATTTAGAGATTTTCTCACTGATTTATTGACTGCACACTGTGACTTCTCAATTGAAAGGTGGCACAACTAGACAGAGAAGCACAACTACATGACAAATCCAACTTTACCTTCCTACTACATGAAGTAATTCTGCTAAGTCTAATCTCATCTTTTCCATTATGTCGTCATCCAACGCCATATATTTTGAATCCTTGAGGACATGAAGGGCGTTTCTATACAGATCAATGGCTTCATCCACATTCCCTGTAAAAGAAAGGGCAAAAGGAATAAGAATCCAAAACCTATCATAAATAGAGATATCAAAAATGTTAAAAAGATAATGACACAACAAACAAAAGCAGTGTGACAAGCCCGAAGCATTTATGTTTTGGAGTTGGGCCTTCACCCATGAGCATGCAAATGTATACTAACCTAAACCAACATATACAAGAATATAATCTCACATTTCCAGAAAAATTAACAAAAGTATAGACAGACTCCAGGTCCTTTCTGTTATCCAGTGATATGTTGATCTTAATTTCAAATGCCTCAGTTTATGGACAGGCTTTCCCACTCCTCCCAATGGCATGTTTATTCCTCTCCATCCCAGATTTTTTTTTTTATTGGAAATACTCACCCCAGATATGAAGGCACCACTTTCCACACAGATATAAATTCCCCACTCACTTTACCACCGCTCCAGCTGGAAAGAGCAGTGGAAGCAGAGCTAAGCATGATCACATGCATGTCAAAGAGAAAGAAGGTCCCTCATAACAGTAACATATATGATGATGATGTTCTTGCACAGAACACCATGATTATTACCCATTCATGAGCATAAAGTTGGGCTGAACAACTGTCTATTTACTGAAGACCAAGATCACATGTTGGTGACAGGTTGCCAAACATAAGGAAAAGAAATGAAAAACAACATCCTAGTCAGAAACCACAAGAAGAAGAAAAATACTTGCATACTGAGAAAATTTACAACATTCACCTTTTACACACTTGGCATGAGCTAGGGAACACATAGCCATTCCAACTCTCCCATCTTCCTCTCCATATAACTTTGTATATATGTTTAAAATTCTATGATTAGCCAAACAAAGAGAGAGATAAATAGTTAATAATAAGAACCTATAACTCTATACCAAGCAATATCCATAAAAGAGAAGTGACCTATTAAAAGGATTTTCAGCATCCACAGCTCTGCCTTCCTTGATTAAAAGACGTCCAAGAGCAAATAAAGGTATCACCAATTCCTCGTTCTCTGCATCTCTGCTCAATTCCAATATGGATATTGCACGGTGGTACATTTCTATTGCCTTTGTGGTTCTTCCAGTAGAACCAAGAACTTTTGCTGTCCCTAATAAGGGAGTAATTAGTAAAGTACTCTTGTTCCCTACCAAAAAAAAAAAAAGAATATGCAATCATAAATACCTGCATTAGTAGAATGCTGATTGCTGAACAATGAATGAATATTTCACAAAACTAATGGCACCTAGCATGACCCACAACAGACGCACACTGCAATCAGCAGAACCATTTAGTGTTCAATGGTCCTGCGGAGAACAATAATGGACCGGAATTAAAATGTAGGAAAGAAAATAGCCAAACTAACATAATATGATAAAGTCAGGAAAATAGCTGCAGTTAGTTGTTGAAGAACACCACTAGCCACATTTCCTTTTCGATACTGATGGAGGAGTTGGACAGACTTCGGATTTATGAGATGGTACAATACAGAAGCCACCATTGAACAGGAAGGTCAAAAAATGAATCTTCAATCTTCATAAAATTATAAAAATTTGAAGAGAATCATTTGACAACAAAGTTAGTTGTTGATGTGATTATTGATCTAATTTAGACAACTCAAACTATGGCTCAACTTATTTATTTTTGATAAAGGACCTAGTAATCAAAGATGGTGTTACTGGCAGCCAAGAGTGAGGAACACAGCAGCAAAGAGAAATGGCCCAATTTGAAGTGCAAGGGAATAAAGAAGGCCCCATATAAGAGGTTTAACAATGTGGAAAAAATAATGGCAAGACTTAACCGATAATATAGCCCAAGGCGGATGAACAGTAAACACATTCATGTAATCATTCCTAAAAGCCAAGCAGCTGAGACTTAAAGCTTTATTAAAGTGAAGTGAGCATATATGGAATTTTTGTCTTCTCCAGAAACATGAATGGGAATTCCATTTATGGATTGTTGGAACCTTGAAATAGAACTTCAAGCCAATCTCGGTGTCATGTATTAAGTTCTTTCCACCTAGCTTGACTATGTATGCCAAGCATGCAACAATAAGATATATCCTGGATAATACATAACCCATTCCTCTCCCACAAGACCCATAAAATGAAGGCGTAAAATACAACGGTTCTTGAAGTATGCGCTTAGTCTCACTTTGGTCTCTCAACTTTCAATTGTACATTATAGTCCTCAAAATTTGCAATTTAGTTTGAATAGTCCAATGATAACTTCCAACGAGTAAATAGAAGTAGACATCATCAAAAAGACTCATGGTTTGCTTTTGTCAATTATTTAGAATAAAGTTGGAGATTGGACGCTTAAAACTAAACTTTTACATTTTTTTGGACTAAAATGACACAATTGAAAATCGGGAGAACAAAGTGAGAGAAATTGTGTATCTTGGGGACTACCAATCTAGTTTACCCAAAAAATGAAAAAGGAAAAAAAGAACATATTCTTGGATGTTATACTTCCAAATGCAAAAGATCTCAAGACATTTTATTACATGCTTTCTACCATGAATGTAGGCTAACTTCTCAGTTGTCACTTTTAAATAGTCTCCTTATCATTTAAGTAATTTGGATGAATACTTCCCAAAAGGAAAAAAAAAATTGTTCAACTTGTGAGTACAGTTGCAATTTTACACCTTTAGAGCCATTCGCAAGCTAAGCAGGACCTTACCAAATATGCATAAGAAATGTCTTAAAGTTGCGGTCAGATTGCAATACTTTCATGAGAATTAGCAAAATCAGAGTGTGACAATGCATGTCACCAACCAGGATCAGAATGCCAAGTCTAGATACATTGACCACCAGCAGCAGTGTAACAATAAATGCGTTCTAACACAGACACCACCAATCACAAATATAATAGACAACATATGAGACACTTAAAAGATAACACTCACCATATTTACTTTCCAAAATTTTAAGAGCTCTCCTATAGGAAAGCATGGACTTGTCAAACTTCCCCAGAGATGAATACATGCTTCCCATATGCATGAGTATTGAATCCATGAGAGGCTCATCATCCTTTAACCCATTAACAACATCGTTCAACTGGCATTACATAAACAAGCAACCAAGCCGGAAAAAATAAAAATAAAAAATTAGAGTGAACATGATGAAAAGAACTTGAACTACCCTTAAAAAATTAGCAAGGTTGCACCAAATTAAGATCTATTTCTAATCACACATGCAAGGAGAGACTAAATTTTCTAGGCTCATAAAAATATAAATCCCCATATAAAAGGGCGGCCTAGTGTTTCCATCTCTATGTACAATACCAACACCATAGCATACTGTGATCTCATCTGGAATGAACCTGCAGAGACATATGCCAACTGGAGACAAATATAATTAGAAGGCAAAAAAACCTATTACATATAATTTTTACCTCCACTCTGACAACACAAATACACAATTTTCCACCAGATCCCTAATTTTGTTTCAATAATAGACTAGCATATGGACATCGTTTTCGATTGACTACAACTGCATCAAATGAATCATATTGACAGAAAAAAGTAGACCTTCACACAAATCAAGATATCCAATTTTTCTATCAAATTGGAATTACCTTATCCAACAGAGATCGAACAATCTTTAAGTCCTCAATGGCCAAGTACCCCAGAGCTAAGATGTCAAGAATGGCAGCCTCTTCTATGCCTCTTGCACCTGCATCCATCTGTTGTTTCACAGCTTCATAATTTGCTTGAAGTAGATCTACCGCATCATTTTTCTTTCCCATCCTAATCATAGCTTTGACTTCATCAAACAACTCCTGCAACTGTCTTTCAAGATCATTCATACAGTCCAAGGGGTTTGTGGAGGTATCATGCAACTTTTTAGACCTGTTAAGACCATTTCATATTTCTTGTTACTTTCAATTACAAAATTCACACACATTTCATGCCTTTCAGTACTTCAAAAATTAAAATTGCAATGATCAACATGCATACTATTTTTTAAGCCGAAGAACAAGTCTTAAAAAGGAATAAAATGAGTAGTGTTAGATTAGAGCATTGGCGGATCAAACTACTGTACAGAAATTAATAAGCCATCTTACGACCAAGCAAATAGAAGTTTGACACATAGCTAACATATATCGAAAAATGCATCTGAAATTCATTCACCTACATTTAAGTTTTGTCCCACCCCCATCCCCCAACAAAAAAAAAAGACCCTTGAAGTATCAACCTTTACTTTGACACACAGTTTAGAAAGCCACAGAGAGCACCAAGATCTTCATGCAACAACCTATTGATAAAGACCAATTTTCAAAGGGGAAAAGCAACTTTCGGTTAATAAAAATTGCACACAGATGCTACTGGGTTACTTCTCTAGACAAATGCAGGCAGTCTACCATCCTCAAAGAGCTGCTTAGCAGATGGTCATCTGTTGTGTTTATGATTGATTAACTTAAGCTCAAGGTCACTGGTCACACAACAATATTCAGGTAAGTACATACCTCTGAGGACTGTTTGGACCCAAAACACTTGAATTAACTTGATTTCCTTGGTGCGTGCCATCTGCTTCTAATGAGCAAGCTATAGCAAAAGGTCTCATGATATGTTGACGGGAAAAGGCTCCACCAGGAATCATGTAAAGCTCAAAGTTGGATTTTTGGTTTGGGAGATGAACAAAGAAAGACATTATCCCTTTCTGCAACTCGCCTGAATGAATTTGTAGACACAACTTGCTCATCCTGAAAAGTACAGGAACAAATAACACAGAAAACCCAGTGTATCATACCGTCATGAAATTATCGGCAACTAATACAACCAAGTTGAACCATAATAAAATATACAAAAGGATCCAACGTAAGTAACCACACCATAGGCATTTAAACAGGCACAACAACGGAACAAAATTTATGACCTTACTGAAATTCCGATTAACAAATGATTTTACTTGTTTGTTCCAAGTCACAAAAAAATGGATTCTATTCTCAAAATCCCAAATATGTTCAAACTTCATAGCCAGGAAACTTCAAATTTACACGTTATTACTCCAAATAGTCCAAACTAATATGCAAATAACTTCAATTTTTTTTGAAGATCCACAACAGCCTAGCAATAAAGAAATTTCTCTAAGGGATTTCTGCAATGCACAGCACTACACCGAACCCCTCCTTTTTCTTCATTAACAATTTTATATCGTTTCTAATTCATTATTCTCCCCCATAAGCAATTTCTAAATAACTCCACAAATTGAATGTTACTATCATTCAGTTCTACGACTCTTTCTTTCGTTCAGTAAGTCAAAATTCTTGATAATTACTTCATAATTAGAAACAGCAAAAAATAAAAATGTTATATTCAATCTTTAGTTAATTTGACATTATAATTTGCTCTGTTGATTTTTAATCCAATAAAAAAAAAAAAAAACCAAAAGAACCAGTAATGAGGTAAGTAATCGTCTCACACATATAAACGATCCAGAAACAACATGGAACTTCACGCAGAGAGAGACACATACGCTCAGATACAAAAAGCACAAAGCATAATTAGGGACATCTATGTATATATATTGAGTGAGAGAAGGTAGGATGTTTCATAGCTACCTGTAGTAGTTGACAGAGGTGGAGGAGGGAAAGAGAAGTGAAGCAGCCATTGTTGGAGCTGGCGAGGCTAGAGGATATCTTACTACCATCCTCGATTTAAAAGTAGTACAGTAACCGACTGTTCAGGTCAAGGCCGGTTCTCTTTCTGGAATTTTATTGGACTATTAAAAATGAGCCCAAAACAAAATTAGGCCTGCTAAGCAAAAGCCCATATAACTTAATTGGCATGCTTTATGTCTTGTTTGTTTAGCTTTGTATGGGAGGCTAGATAAATAGCGTAAACTGATTTAGCGTAATTTCAGAAATTAAAGAGGTGTTGTAAAAAAACCCGAGGATACGTCGGTGTAATTTCCCCGAATAAAAGAATGCACGCAGACGATCAACTGAGATGAACATGACGATGGCGGATGGCTGTTTCGACTCCATCATTCAGCAGTTTATCACATCTACGTTCATCTGTAAGCTCTATTCTTCTTCTTAAACTTGATGTTTTGTTGCCAAGAAAATTACAGAAAAGAAGAGCAAAGTACGTAATGTTGGCATAAACTCAGCTCATCCATAGTGATGGCCTTTGCTTTATCTTATATTCCCAGTGACTGTTGGATTTGAGGGAGTTAAAAGAGGTTGACATATGTGTCTATACCAAGTGTAATTAAAGGGGTTGAGTATGATAAGTGATGGAAGGAACCGAGCTGCTTATTAACGAATGAACAAATCAATTGGGCAGAGAGTAAGTGAAAAATGTTTTCACCGGCTAGAAAATTATCTTTTGCAGTGAGCAAGTAATGTGGGCATTTATAGTATAGTGCTCGGACAGGTCGGGCTGCCCCCTGTGACTCCTTATCACCTGTGCGAACCCACAACCGTCTCGACTGTGACGATATCAGTGGCCATTAACGTGAGTCATGTGTTCTAACATTAACTAGGTAAATGTGATGTTTTTTCCAAACGCAACCTGGACGTAGCTAGCCTTAAGAAAGGTGCAACAGCCAAGGCGAGAATATGCTCCCAAGGTCCACGACCACGACTAATCACTGTGGGACCATAACTTCGAGATGGTCCTGTCCACGATGCCCCCGGCATGCTCACATAATTTTGATCATTCTTTCCCTCTTTAGACCTTTCTTCGAGACCTTTATCGAGATGCCCGACAAAGGAAATTCACATAGTTTTATCATTCAGCCGCCAATCCACATGTCCCATCAACTCATACGTTAACTCGGACCAACAACCTCAGTTACCTTAGGAGTTCTTTCGAATCTCAGTCAAGCGCATCCCAAGGGGTAGTGAATCATACATTAGGGATACTAGCTCGAGCAAACTAAACCTTCGAGACCCTGCCCAGACCGAGGTTGACAATCGTGCTCATCCACCCCCATTGCTCAATTTTCCTTTGAGGAAAACAATACTTACATGTCCCTGGGTGTAGACTTCTCCTTTTGATCTAGTGGACCAGTCGAGCAATAATGTCTAATAGGTTGAGGATACCACTTCTACAGTGAGAGAGACGAGTTTCGCCGAAGTTGCTCCATATTTTTGCGATTCCACTTTTGTTCTACCTCGATGAAAAGTCCATTTTGTCACTTTTAATACAAGAAATGTATTTCGCCTTGATGCGATATTATGTTTGAGGGCGGCACGCTCGGAGGCGTCGCACATGATTGTCGTCTCTTGGATGCTGTACCTTGGACGTCATGCGTGATATTATTATCTACACCAGTCCAATTGACACTGTCAGACGCTATTTCATATCAACTGATAATTGTTGTTACTTGAAGTTTTTCAAGTACTATAACATCCAAATACAAATTGGGTTTTTTTTTCCACACTTTCTAAGCAACCAAACATTCCACGACTCTTTGTTTTTCTAGAAAATTTTCAATTCGTTCATTATCCTTAAGAATCCAACTGATGATGTTTCTTTAATGCAGAGAATTGAGGTGAAAACTAAAAGTTCGCGGCATTCAAGAAACATTATCAATTGTATTCCGATTTCATTTTCATTTGTGCGATTATTTGTTTGCAGGTCACGTCACACTCCCAAAATCAAGGCTGTGGTCGGCGAATATGGAGGCGAAGAAAATTGGTACTATGTATGAAGCCCCTTATTTCTGAATCTTTGTTGCTTATTTGTGATCATTAGTTATAAGTTTTAAGTAAGTACGTGACGATATCTTTGTAGACCGAGCTTTCCACCAATCGCGTGTAGTTTGAATTTTTATTTTTTAAACTATGACAGTTTCAAACTTATTTCCCAAATGAAGTAGTTTTTGAAGAAGGGTGGGGTTATTCCCACCTCCACAGATAAGGGATTAAGGACGGCTAAGTAAAGTAGAATTAGTTTTTGCATGCGAGCATTGTGCATAATCCGTAGCCTTGATGTTGGAGGTGGAGCTCATGGACAGTAAGTTTTATTGTTGCTGCTAATAAGTTTTACTTGCAAAAAGGTGGAAGGTTACTGAGTGACACGAATGGATCCACTTTATTCTTATTATTTGGCTAATACATGAGAGTGATAAGGATAATAATATATAGAAAAGAATTATTTTGTATCTATTTTCCATTGTTGCAATTGCTGAAGCATTGACGTGATTGATTGCCTTTTTCCATAGCTTCTAGCCTTCTATTGTTCATGACAAAGTTGATTGCCTACTTTCGTGTTCACTTTGGTGTTTTGGGGCATCACAGAAAGCTAGAATAGTGGCGGTGGTGAGGTGAAGCAAGTTAGAGGCTTTAAGAAGGAAATGGAAGTGATAAAATGCTTGGGTTGAGCAATCCTACCCAGCACATGGTTTGATTTACTGAAATTTCTGAGCATGATTCATGTTTTTCAGGTGAAAGAAAGAGTATATGACACTTCTTGTAAATTTTTTACTTATTGTTGACTTGCTCTAATTCCTTTGAGCTTATGTTTAGAACTTAACCTGGTTCTTCAGAATAGGTTACTTAATGCAATAATCAACCACAATTTTCTGCAGCTGTTACATGTTATTGCACAATTTTTGACATGACTACTGCAAATATCCTTAGTAGGCTTTCTTATACCGTGCTGCTTAATCTTTATTAGTAGCTGGCAACCGACTGAGACACGAAAAGTTCAATAAGTTTCACCACAATTTCGAATGGGGTTTTAGCACAGAACATCAATTTTTTTTTTAATTGAACTATTGCTGCCTAAAAGAAAATGAAAGCATATGCCGTTAGATTTACGGGTGATTGATCAATAATTGGGTAATGGTGACATATGTGGAGTATTTGGAATTAGTGAACTATTTGGGGCAGATTGTGTATCCTATTTCAGATTTGGGTATTAGATTGTAATATGAAATAATCTTTTCTCAAAGTGCTCTAGACACCTATTCAAGATGAGTATGAAATCATATCCTTTTGTAACATCTGGGACATACTTTTTCTGATTATGATTTCCCCCTAATAACTGCTCACTTGATGCTCATGGGCATCAACTCAGAATGTTCATTCCAATTTTTTCAATGTTTCAGACAAATAAGGATGACATGTTGCAATACAAATTGGAACGAGCTCCTTTGCTTGAGGAGCAGGCGAGGAGGATAAGAAAAGGGGGGAAGCTATTGACAATGGACATTGAGAGACTACCGTTGTCGAAGGATAACTGGTTCGATTCTGTGAATGAGGTTGCAGCTGAGGCCAAAGAGTATGTTGAGAAGAACCAAGATGAGTATGGTGCAAAGAAAGCTATCCTTCATGTGCTAAGAAATCGGATGAAAGATGCTGGGTTTTACCGCCCTAAGGCATACATGGAGTCGGATCCCTTCAAGCCTGGTCCTGGATATCTAAGGGAGGAACTTTAGGTGGATATGTATGATCATTGATGCTATAGCATTAAGGTACGTATTAATACTTGCCATATTCGTTAATTATTGTATCGTTTGCTAGCATTTTATATAAGGTATTTAAGCAAAAAATAATTTTAATAAAAAAGTAAAAACACCCTTAAATGCAGTTAGACAATTTGGCTGTTATACAGAACAGATGGGCAAAGTCAGTGATTCTCACAAATGATAAATGTTCAAAACTTTCCATGATTTTAGGCATAGTTTGCTGGATTACTATGATTGCTTCGCTAAGCATTGGTCTTGGCTCTTGTCTGTGGTTCAATCAGATGAATAGTCCAGGAGCTTGATTAGTCACCAGTCACTGAGCAACATGCGTGGCAAAGTTCTTTAAATAGGTCTTAGCCTTGTGCTAGATGCTGTTCTGTCTTCTACATGAACTATTGCTCTTATAAGACTGGCAATAACTTTGTTAATTATTACCTTATAGTAAGAGAAAAACAATAGCCAAAGGAGTACCCAAAGAGCATCTGAAATACCATCCTAAATCTCCTTTTATTCCCTATTTGCCAGCAAGAGGACCTGGACACTATTAACATATAAGGAACTCATATAAAGTAATATATTATGTCTCCTCATTCATGGTCAAAAATCTCTTTGGAATGGCATCTGGCACGTAGTTTTGTCTCAAAAGTACGATGAGTGCAGTCATGGGTTCTTGCCACCAACTCCGCCAGGTTTCCCTTTCCTGGGATCATGTTTGCTATTGGCTCCTGCATCATCATAATCCAACAATATTGCTTTAAGCACCAGAAGCTTTCTTGAATTCAGTTGAACACCATCCTTCACAGAAACACAAATTATGATTAGCAAAATATATGCAACTTATTAAGCCTTGAAAGGAAGAATATGTTAACGCACTGTAAAGTTAAATCATTACGTGATTTTCTTTTCCCACTGTTTAATTGTTGTTATGTGCATTCTGTGATGCTACTTCTATGTTAGTTTTTATACACTGCTACATGTTTGCAATATAAGGGCATCAACAATCTGCAACACATGCATAATCTATTGAAAATATCATATCTAACTACTACAAACTACCTTGTGGCTCCAGTAAAAGGGGTTCACGCCATCATTGAAGCCTTCAACCATGCCTAGAGAAGAGAAACTAGAATGAGATATAGCAGTTGTTGCATCATTTTACCAACCAAATGGAGAGTTGGAAATGAAGTTAGAAAACATTGAGAATTAGCTCACCTGAAGATGAATAGATGAGTAATATGAGGAAAACAAAAAGAAAGGCATTGAGCCTAAGAGGCATGGCTGATTTTGTAGTCTTCACTGTTATTAGGATGTAAGCTATGTTTTTCAGATGAAAGCCGGAAGGGGAGGTGAGCTCCTTTTATTCTTGCTCCTTGGTTTAGAAAGTGCCTTGACGACTGTTCTCATGGTGCACCCCCACCCACCCATTAGCTATTCCATGATTATGATATGCATTACCAATATGCCACAACCTAAAAGTCAACTGCACCAATATATGTTAGGTCAAAATAGAAGCACTTGTATGCATGTGGACACCTTGATCAACCCCTTGCATGGCTCAAACCCTGCCATTCCCAGCTGGGCTTTTGGTTCTTCCACCTTTTTTTTTTTTAAAGTCAATCTGCTTTTCTTCCCTCCATAACATCATGCACCAGTGACATTTGGCTGACGTAATTGTCAATTGATTTTAGTGCCTTGGTCTTCTTTTGTTTCAATGTATGTGAGATGATGAAGAGTGGATCAGTGCTGTTTGGATGTCCCATTATTAAGCTAACGCAGAATATGTGGCAATGGGAGGTGTAGTCCCTCAAGTTTGTTTACTAGAAAATGCATGAACCCATTCTTATTTTTTTCAAATGAAATCAGTGTGAAGGATTTAGGTGAGACATTAATGGCAGCATTACCAAAGGGCAAACAACATAACACTTTAAATTCAAATACTAATTCTCTTAATAGTTATTTATTTATACAGTATGTTAGATTAATCATCTCTTGTTGGGAGACTGAATGTCGGTAGTGATGGTCTATTTTTGGGGCCTGATAGGATAATTAAGCTGCTAAAACTATTCTGTCTTCCACAACATGACTGTGGGCTCTTAAATATGCATCCTAGTGGACTATTCCAAATGGATGAAGTGTGGAATTTGCATTTTGTGGCTCATATATATCTTCCTTTTTTTTTTTTGGTGGGGGGCGGGGGGTGTGCGCTTGGATATGCTTGAGCTACCTCTTTAACTTTGTACAAGTTCCAGCAGCTCTAGTTGTCAAGAATTGAATAGGAAATTTGAATATTGAATGGAGTGTGCATAAAGATGGTCAGTATTTTTATGGCACAATTCAGGGGGAGGAAGAATAAGTGCTCTGAATTGCAGTTGTGCACAAAAATGGTTCTTTTTCCTTTTTATTCTCCAGTAAGTGCATAGAGATATTCAGTTTGATGGCCGAAGAGAGGATAAGTGCTCTAAAATTGAAAAACAGTTGAAATCACTAAGAACTGCTGGATGTGGCGCATGCTATTCATCTCGGATGCTTCCCCCCCACCCCTCTCTTCTTTCTCTCTTATTTTGAGATAGCGGTATGACTTGGGTTAGAAACACACCTCACAATTGTCATATTGAGGATTTTCTTAGACAGAAAAAGGAGAAGAAAAAAATGAGAGGGAGAAAATTTGTCACGTCAACTGCTTTTTTCAAAAATGGATTGGATGGTGGCAGTCACATGGCAACAGTTCACAGCATATCTTCCCTGAGCCATCTTCTTCATACTCCTCCCCGTTTAAACTGTTTTCACTTGTTTTTTGGGTAAGGACATCATATTATCATTTCCATTGGGATGCAAGACTACAAATCTTACTATTTATTTTATTTTTTATTTTTTTTTGGGGGGGGGGGGGGTGAAGGGGTAAATATCATAGACCTGCTGTC
>CM042185.1:468393-480408 GCA_023539305.1 Ilex asprella
ATATATTTATATTTTTTTAAAAATAAAATATATATATATTTTTTCTATCTTATCAAGTACAAAAAAAATTAATCATTTTTATTTTTTATCTATCTAATCAAACACAAAGAAAGAAAAATGTATCATTCTTACTTTTTTTCTTTGGAGGATAGAAAGTGTATTCCTTCTGCTTTTCATCCCTCCTACTTTTTATCCCTTCTAATTTCCATCATTCTTACTAAACAGAGAATAATTTACTGACTTAATTTATTCACCAAATTCATTATGACATTTAAATTGATTGTAAGTCCTATCAAATATGACAATTTAATATTAATCTAATAGTTCAAATAAAATCACATTATTAAATATGTAAATTAGATTAAATTTTTATGTTCAAATAATATTACTCTAGAATAAATATTGAGTGTAACGATTACACTACGTCAATATTATATTGTTACGTGATGTAACCACTCAATAATAAACAAACAAGTAGACAAATGAACTTAAATTTTTTAATATCTGTCATTTAACATGTGTCTATAGGTGAACTAAATTGTATTTTCTTATTCTTGAATAATAATTAGGAAAAAATATTCATTGAAATCATCGACCTATAATGCGTAAACAAATAAGATAGAAAAATGTTATACAACCCAAATGAAATGGACTTCACACAAGTCAATAACTATCTATCCATATAAATCAATAATTACCTGCTTTTTTTCCATATAAACCAATAACCACTCAAGTAAAATTTATTTTGTACATTTGAGATGTTATTATTAATGGGTGATATTATGTTATCTGACATAATATCATTGTTGCATTCAATATTTTCTCAACTTTTATACCCTGCATCATAAAAATCACACATTTTATTACTTGCCTAAAACACATTTTACTATTTTTTTTAATATTTTAGCCGTAAATGGCGCACTAATTACTTTTGCTACCATTAAAGGCTATGGTTTTAACTCATTGAACTAGTTATTTTTTGTCTTTCGGCTCAAAATTAACTAATTAGGCTTTTTTTAATACTATTTTTAACTAGGAAATGCATTGATTACACTCATGGCTTTCATATACATTGCATCCATATTCCTCAAATTAAATTTTGACTAAAAACAAATTGAAAACTTTGAGATCATCCAAACTTTCATCTTAATTGTAAACTCTAAACATCAATACTCATTAAATCGCCTATAATTTGAATACCTTGCATGCAGTTATGACGCAATAGAACAAAGAAAATTACAATTTTTTATGCATTAAATTAGAAGAAACACTTTTAATTCATAGATTATGATATTACTGAATGAATCATTCGTAATACAACATAAAATCATAATTATTCCGATAATTGAAACAAAATTCTTAAAATTATCAAATAGAAATATGTGATTTTTTGAATTAACATAAAAACACATGTCATTCGAACTCTAATCGAATTGACGACACAAAATTTGGAATTTTTTATAATTTTTTATTATTTTTTAAAATTTTTCTTAAAAAGATAAAAATAAGATTTTAAGAGTGTACACGATAAAATTCGATCAAAAACTTGAAAAACTTATGGTAAAGTGATAAGTCTGAATTATTAGCTCAATTCGAACCAAACAGCACTGATTCCACTAAATTATGGGATTTTGAGTAGGGGTGTTAATCGAGCCCTTGTCGAGCTTAATTTACACATAAACGTGCTGGCTCGTTTAACTATTTACTCTTAAACGAGCTTAAAATAATGTTCAAGCTTGGCTTGATTAACGACCCTAATTTTGAGTCAACCTGATTTTTGACTTTCTTTTTGCTAGAATTGCAAAATTATATTGTTTTGTGCTAAAAATATTCGGGGAATAGTTTGGTGTATTATATTTATACCCATCAAGGGCAGACAAGGAATTTTAACAAAGCTTATTATTCAAACTTCAAAGGCAACAGGTCCCAATTTCATCAGACGTAAGATCTCCAAACCAACGGTTGATATACTCCCAGCACAAGATAGAATCTGATTGGCTGAGACAACCATTATCGAAAGCTCATTGGTCCAAGTAATCACTGATGACACGTTCTGTTATTCAAACACTGCCCTCCACGTTTGCTCACACAAACACGCACTGGTCGCTGCTATAAAAGCCCGGCTTTATTTCCTGCTGTTTCTTCTAACCCGAGAGAGAGAGTCGGAGAGACATCGTTGAGCACAAAAGAGAGAAGCACAGGAGCCGGAGCTTGAAGCTTTCTTTACGCGATGGCTGGTCCGTGGAGGAGCCCCGCGTCGTTGATGGTCATAGGAATCGTCGTGTTCGGTAACTCATTTATCCGCTATTCCTCAGATCCGTTTTGTATTTTATTTATTTTCTTGTTTAACATATTTGAGTCCTTCGATTTCAATAATAGCTTTGATTTCTCTCTGCGTGTGCGTAATGGCTCAGATCTTTTAGTATTCGCTTCTGAACGTCATTGTGTTATGCACACGTTTTTGAAGGATTTAGAAAATAAAAGAAAAATAGAATGGGGATAGAATAATCGCTTGGAAACCTACGATAGATCAATTCGAGAACTGGATCTCCAAAACTTCACAGAAAAAAAATCAACATGTTTTTTCATTTATAGGAAGAGTTATAAATAACTTCCATGTCCCAGGGGCGGCTTGACACTCTTTGGCCCAAAGAGAGAATTCTAAACGAGACTTCTTTTTATTAGTTTTAATACTATTTTTTTAGAGATGCAAAATTATTAGTTAAATTTTTATAGCATATCTTTCTCAATTTATATTGCAACTAATTCACCCAATTTTTCTAATTCTTTTGGATTCATTAATTGCTTATTTGCAAAACGTTCATATATATTTTTTATATATTTTATTTGTTATTAGTAACAAATTTAGCAAGAGATCTTTTAGGAGATTCAATAATTTTTTAAATTTCTTTATCTTTTATAGTTTTTTATTTCCATACACTTGCTTTTTAGTTACCGTAATTTTAAAATATATAAGCAGCTAAATAATTACAAATACACTATTTATATCAGAGAACATAATATGAGCTTAGCATAATTAGAGATGCTTATTGTACTCATTGACCAGAGAAGGAGAGGGGGAGGGTTTATGGTTGATTGTTGCTAATGGCACTTTTTGAGAGAGAGAGAGAGAGAGAGAGAGACTTGATTGTTGAACGTGAACCTACGACACCACTGTTTGTTGTTTAAGTCTTTAGTTTTTTTTGTTTGCTCATAGTTTTGGGGTCTTTTTTCGTCTTATATTTGATGGGATTGAATTTTTGGTCTGAATTATTTTTTTTAAGAACATAAAAATAAAAATTTGGCTTGTTGTTTTCTTATGGGACCAAATAATTTGAGGCCTTGTTTACTAATATAGGCCATTATTGCATGATTAAGAAATGTGTTGCGAATAATTAGTTTGAAAATATGAAATGTGTTGGAAATGAGTATTTGAAAACAGAGGATTGAAGGACTGTAATTTGTTATTTTTGGAGTGCAACTGCGTAAGGAGTGGCTCAATGTGGATGTAGTTTTTGTTGTGTACAGATCTGCAGTAATTTTTATATATAGTTGATATGTATCACAAAAATTTCATAAGACCAACCCAAAATATAAAGACTTTCAGGTGTTGTTCATTTTACAAGTTGGAATCATAGCAGATGATTTATTTGTTAACAGGATGCTTATTTGCAATTTCTATTGCGAAAGAGGAAGCCACAAAATTGGGAACAGTTATTGGGATAGACCTTGGTACGACGTATTCATGTGTTGGTGTTTACAAGAATGGGCATGTTGAGATCATAGCTAATGACCAAGGTAACCGGATTACCCCATCATGGGTGGCTTTCACTGATAGTGAGAGATTAATCGGAGAGGCAGCAAAGAATCAGGCGGCGGTTAATGCCGAGAGAACCATCTTCGATGTCAAGAGACTTATTGGGAGAAAGTAATATCTAGTTCTTTTCGTTTCTATTAATTTATATACGTGGCAAATAATTCTATCAGTTATCATGACTCTTAACTTACTTTTGTAATAGATTTGACGACAAAGAGGTTCAAAAGGACATTAAACTTTTTCCCTACAAGATTGTGAATAAGGATGGGAAGCCTTACATACAAGTACAGATTAAGGATGGGGAGACCAAGATCTTCAGTCCAGAGGAGATTAGCGCAATGATTCTGACAAAGATGAAGGAGACAGCTGAAGCATACCTTGGAAAGAAAATCAAAGACGCTGTCGTAACTGTTCCTGGTAGACTGATCAGTTTTTATTCAGAACTTCTCTTTAAATAAGAATGCTATATCATTCTTGACATTGATTTGTTTCCTCTTGTGTGGACTCTACAGCTTACTTTAACGATGCCCAGAGGCAGGCTACCAAGGATGCTGGTGTAATTGCTGGATTGAATGTTGCAAGAATTATTAATGAACCAACTGCAGCAGCCATTGCCTATGGGTTGGACAAGAAAGGCGGCGAGAAAAACATCCTTGTCTTTGATCTTGGTGGTGGTACATTTGATGTCAGTATCTTGACCATCGACAATGGTGTGTTCGAGGTTCTTGCCACAAATGGAGACACTCATCTGGGAGGTAAGGAACCTAGTTGCGCCCATAGTGGCCATTTGTTACTTTTTTTAGTTGCATAGATTCCCCAGTTTCCAAAGAATAATTTGAGGAAAAATGATGAATGATGAAAGATTCATCTATTGACACAACATTTAAGTTGGGAAATTTTATAGATCATGCAGTGGTAATGTGGTATATCTTGGTGATATCTGGTCTAAACTAAATAACAAAGCCTATGATTGGCTTTCTAATTATTATTATGGATTGCATTTTATATGGCTTGGGTGGAAATTGAAGTTTGCATGGGACTAGAAGTTTCAGGCATGACGTAAGTTGGTTTATTTACTCTGCAGGTGAGGACTTTGATCAGAGAATCATGGAATACTTTATTAAATTGATCAAGAAGAAACATGGAAAGGACATTAGTAAGGACAACAGAGCTCTTGGGAAGCTGAGGAGAGAAAGTGAACGAGCCAAAAGAGCTTTGAGTAGTCAGCATCAAGTCCGTGTAGAGATTGAATCTCTTTTTGATGGTGTGGATTTCTCTGAACCACTCACCCGGGCTCGTTTCGAAGAGTTGAACAATGATCTATTTAGAAAGACCATGGGACCAGTTAAGAAGGCCATGGAGGACGCTGGATTGGAGAAGCGTCAGATTGATGAAATTGTTCTTGTTGGTGGAAGCACAAGGATTCCCAAGGTTCAACAGCTCCTAAAGGACTTTTTTGATGGGAAGGAGCCGAACAAGGGTGTGAACCCCGATGAGGCAGTTGCTTTTGGTGCTGCGGTACAAGGAGGCATATTGAGTGGAGAAGGTGGTGATGAAACCAAAGGTATTATATCTTTGTATGCCCTTTTTGGTTGAGGTTTGATAGTTAATTTGAGTTACAAAGCTTGCAAGAGTAAGGTGAATTTTTGATATACTGACTATTGCGTCTTATTATTCCAATCAGATATCCTTCTTTTGGATGTGGCCCCGCTGACTCTTGGTATTGAAACCGTTGGTGGTGTGATGACCAAGCTGATCCCTAGAAACACCGTCATTCCGACCAAAAAATCTCAAGTTTTCACCACTTACCAAGACCAACAGACCACTGTTTCTATTCAGGTACTGCATACTGTTGAATGACAGATTTGACAAGTGTACATGGTGGGAAGCATGGGACGCACTTGACTTTATTATATAGATAATATTATGCATATTAAAAATTTTACCAAAAAGTGTTTTTATTAAATGAGTTAGTATCTCCAAATCACTCTTGGATGCACTAAATGCTGAATAAAATATTTTTGATTAGATATGGAATTGCCAACTCATAAAAACACTTTTTGGTAAAAGTTTTTGTAAGCATAACATTATTATATATGAACACCGACCTGTCCGAATTTGTCTGGAACTGGCTTATAGTGTCTGTTCTGATTTAAACAAGTACTCAACGACAGGTCTTTGAAGGAGAACGGAGCCTGACAAAGGACTGCAGGCTGCTTGGGAAGTTTGATTTAACTGGGATAGCTCCAGCTCCAAGGTTTTTATTTTTTTATAATCAATCTAGAGCTTTCTATTCCAAGTTACCTCTTCCTTAACTGACTAGATTTCAATCATTTGTTTGAACAGAGGAACCCCTCAGATTGAAGTTACATTTGAGGTTGATGCTAATGGTATCCTAAATGTCAAGGCCGAAGACAAGGCCTCAGGCAAATCTGAGAAGATTACAATCACCAACGACAAGGGTCGACTGAGTCAGGAGGAGATTGAACGCATGGTCCGGGAAGCTGAGGAGTTCGCTGAGGAAGACAAGAAGGTGAAAGAGAAAATTGATGCCAGAAATAGCTTGGAGACTTATGTGTACAATATGAAGACCCAGGTGAATGACAAGGATAAGCTTGCTGACAAATTAGAGTCTGACGAGAAGGAGAAGATTGAGACAGCAGTTAAAGAGGCCCTTGAATGGTTGGATGACAATCAGAATGCTGAGAAGGAGGATTATGAGGAAAAGCTGAAGGAAGTGGAGTCTGTGTGCAACCCAATTATCACCGCTGTTTATCAGAGGTCTGGTGGAGCCCCTGGCGGTGGATCAGGAGAGGAAGACGATGATTCAAATGACGAGCTGTAGAAGGATAATAAGTCACTCTGAGTTTGTGCAAATAGATGTTAGTTTTAGGATAGAGAGATGCTGGTTAGCTAATGTATTTTTTCTAATGGATTTGGCGGCAAAGACGGGAGAAAACAAACACGAATTGGGTAGGAGAAGATCACTTCATGGTGGTTTGTTTTTCTCCCTCTTTTCCATTTTTGGAAGATACATATAAACATATCTATCAATTTCTGAATGAAGAATTTGTTTGTCCAATCTGATTTTCTTAGACCGCTGCACATTGCTTGAAACTTCGTAATGAATTCAAAATTATTGTCTAAACTATTTTACCACAGGTGAAAGGGGAAGGGGAAGGGGAAGGGGAAGGGGAAGGGGAAGGAATGATATATAAGCAAAGGGATTTTTGAATAAAGGATTTGACTGAGTAAATTTTGTTAGAACAGAAAATGAAATTAAGATATCTGTAAAGAAAACGTAAAGGGATATCAAATAATTACGCCAAATGTTAGGGTCGGCATGAACTTTACACCGAATCAAATGCATTCCATTTCAAACCTAAAGTGGAAAAGAATGCTAATATACTTGTTAGGGCTAATGTCACTTTCCACTTTGAAAAATGTTTTGATTCTTAAGTTGTAACTTCAAGCATTACAAATCTCAATTTATATTTTCAATGTTATGAATTGGTAACAATGTAAACTTTACTCAAACTATCATTCAATTTTTCATCGTAAATTGAAATATGTAAATTGCACAAACTTCGGCCATAAGCTTATCTATAAATTCATAGATTGTAGACACCTCATGTAAATTGTACAGGATAAACTTAACCTCTATTAGATTAATAAAACATTATTTTCAATACATAAAATCAATGTTATCAGAACCGGACCAGACATCGAACCGGTAGAGGGACTGGGTCAATTGTTCACTGGTTCAACTGTCGGGTTAATTGGTCGGACCGGTCATATAATAAAAAAATAATAAAAATTATAAAATAATAATTTAATTAAAAATTTAGTCACAATAAAAATTAAATATTATATTGTGTGTCTAAACTCCATTGTTGAATGTGTGGGGTGTGTGTTCTTGGTAAAAAAAATGTGTATTAACTATTTAACTTATATTCAATTATTCATAATTGAAAGAAAAAAAATCCAACATGTGTATTTTTGCTTAACTGTGTATACATTTTTTTGAGCGTGTAGAGAGAGAGAAGAGCCAACATGTGAGGGAAAAAGAAAGAAAACCCAGCATACCAGAGAGAGAGAAAGAAAACTCAGCAATTTTTTTTTTTTTTTGCTTTTTTGGAAGTCTTTGAAGCTTTTTGGTGATGCCTTAGCAGAACCAGATAAGTGAGAACAACTTTCTTCAAGTTTACAAAAAACCCAACAACTTGTCCCTCAGCTTTGTGGGGGTGTCACTATGTCTACCTGGAGAGAGAGAGAGAGAGAGAGAGAGGAGAAGAAGACTTACACAACTTAGTAGGAGATCTAAATATGCGGTGTTCTTAATCTGTGATGTTCTAGATCTGTGATGTTTGAGATCTATGTTTGCCGCTGTTCAAAACAGAGAAGTTAGTAGGATGAGACGGAGAAGATGAAGTGCTGCCGACGCTTTGAACCAGTTGGTTTTAGAAAAATTCGGTTCACCGGTTTTGGCCAAAATCGGCCGGTTTTCGGGTTCTCCAACGGTTCGTTTTCTTAAGCGGTCCAATTAGGGAATCGGATCGATCAAGGTCCCGGTTCACGATTGAACCGGTCTGACCGGCCTATCTAGTTCGGTTCTGATAACACTGCATAAAACAATGTCAAATTGATCATAGAGAAAGATCTCCAACGATGAACATATCTCATCTTCAAGCTCAAATCACTTGTAATTCATGAACTTCAATTTATGACAAAAAATTAAACGCCAATTTGAACAAAATTCACATTACTACTAATTTATAACATCGAGGATGCAAATTGAGTTTTTCAATATTTGAGAGTACAAATTAAATTTGTTAATATTTGAGGGCGCAAATTGAGAATCAAAACATCTTTTAGAGTGCAAAGTGAAATTAGCCCTAGTTGTTAATATATTATGAAGTTCGAGAAGGGGCTGAGTGAGTGTTAAATAAAAATATAGCATGTACATCCAGCAGAAACTATAGATGATGATTCTGTAGTAGGGAGGGAGAGGGACACAGAATTACTCAGCATTCAGTAAAGCTGGCCACCGGTTGCATCCAAGGCCAGTTAAGCTCACAGAGATCACCAGGGGAGTTGCCATCATTATCGTTTATACCAGTGTCAGTATTTTGCTTCACTAGGAACTCTGCAATAGCTTCTCTCTCACAAACAGTAGCATAATGCAATGGTATTTGGCCATCATTGTCCTGCAAACAAACATATACAAGAAAATCAACAAAATTCGAGATGAGAAAATCCGTCAGTTACTTCATTTTCGTTCATTAGCACTAAATATTTACAAGCTACAAATATCTCAAACTGGAAAGAGGATGACTCCATCAGGGGAAAAGTCAAAAAAATAAAACCCTTACAGGATACAGAGTGCTATTCCACGATCACCAATGCCACATAATTAAAGCCCATGTTCTACGACAATATCTCAGTACAAAAGCTTCCTATAAACAGAGCAAGATCAAACTTTTGCACTAGCGCAATTCTAAATGCCAACTCTATTTGAAAATGATCACTGCTATGACAACAAACTTCGCTGCATACAAGTTCACTCATTTAACTAAATTCACATAAGCCCTCAATTAGTTGCCACTATGGTATGATGGTGTCGTTTGCCAGAAAATAGAACAAAAAATTTTAAATAGAAAATGGCAAATAGTTGCTTTGCTCATTAGAAGGCAGCAAAAGACAATAGATTCGCATATACATGTATTCTTGAATCAACTAATGCTTTTGTTTCAGAAAATGTTCTAGCCAATCCTCCTCCTTTTCTTTTAGAGAAAAGGATTGTTACAACAAATAAGTAATTCCTCACACTTACTCACCCAAACACAAGCACGTTTGCGCACGCACACACTCACAGAGAAGAGAGATTTTTATGATCAAATGGCAAGGTAATCGTGAAATTTATTTGTTCCCGAGATATATACTTGTACTAATCGTAATGAAATCTTGCAAAAGCACGTGCATGAGATAAACCATCTCTATCAGCGTCCAAAAACATAAAGGTGTCTGTAATAACAAGCAACATAATCAATCACTAACATATAGCAATCAACATACCGATGTTTAAATTACCTTTGCATTTATATCAGCATTCCTGCTTGCTTGCAAGCAATTCCGTAATGCTAAGATAACCACGGTCTACAGCCCAGTGCAATGGGGTCCGGCCCTCACTATCTGCAACAATTTCACAAGAACTATGTCAGAGGGTGTCCTTTATTGTTGAATCCATGAAAATGCTTACATCGAGGTGTCACTTAACCTCTTTGAACACATAGTGCAGTCAGAGAACAAAGGAAGAATAGGGATATTGACACTGTAAGGGTAATAACAATAAAAATCAAGCAAAGCCTGGCTGGTAGTAACATGCAACTAAGGTTAGCCACATACTGTGTGGCCGTGTTCCATCTTGATCCGTCACTAACACGCTTATTAATGAACCCATCCAAAGGTTTATGGGTGAGTTCCTATCTTTACCACTTCAAGTCAATAATTCAACAAACTAGCTGATATATGCTTAAATTCCTCGCCATACTCCACTGATTGGATGTGAACAACTAAACCAATATTTCTCTTTGCCAAGACAGAGATTTTCAAGTATGCTTTTTAAGAGTTCTATTCTTTTCCTTTGGGGGAGGGGAATTTAAACCTTTGACCTCAGGAAGACAAAGTCTTCATAAGGTAAAAAGTACTATTGAACCAAAAGTCCATTAGTTAAGAGTTCTATTCAATACATGGTGTGATCTCAATTGCTCGCAACCCTCTTAGGCTTTGTTTGTCACAAATCGAGCTTGTAACTTAAGTTGACAAACATCAAATAACTGCAAATCATGGTTCAAAGTATTGGCTGATACCGATATCAATAAGAGTCATTTGAGTTGTATCCGACTCGGCACCTTCCAAAACTATACCATGACATGATACGTATAGACCCTGAGTTTAATCGGCCAAGTTGTATCTAAGTCAATCCCGAGTCGCCGAGTAATCGTCACCGAATCGGCTAATACGGTTCCGCGACGCCGTAATACCTAAATCTCTCGTCATGTTCAACATTTTTCTTTTAGGTCATATTATCAGATACCGTGCCACGACCAATGTGTCTCAGAATTCTCCGAGTCAATGACTGATATCGCGACTATGAACCATGCTACAAATAGGCCAAATCAACTCCATTAAGTATGGTTCATCCTCTCAACTACAGGTCATAATGCTTATAAAATCTCAGTGGAGCTTCTAACCAGACACAACTAAGAAGTGACAAACCCTTTTGATTCAATGAAACACCGCTGTGAATACATTTCAGCAGATTCTCCACATCTCCTTCTCTTGCAAAGACATGTATAGCATCCAATTTTCTGAAAGAAAAATAAACGAGAAAAAAAAACATAAGAACTGAACAACAATTTCTCTTCCCTCCACACACCCAAACCCTAACAAAAATCCCCCTCAGAGTTTGTTTTCCTTGAGAAACTTGATAAGGAACTGATTCAGATATTCACTCACAGGCTGTTGTTCAAAAATTAAACTGACATTCCCTAGGTAGATCAATATGAATTCAGCAATACAATACATTAAGTCAAAAATTCTTTCTTTTTCTCGACATATAGTAAGAGTCAGGTGGAGATGACCATTTTAATATTGTAATACCCAAGGTAAAAAAAACAATGAAATAACAATAATAATAATAATAAAAGTGAATAAGTTGGATTTCAAAAGTTTTAGACTTTTGTTTGGCTTGGGGTCTATCCTTACGGGCTTATGGATATGATTTGGAAATCAGTAGAGATAATTTAATTTTTGGTGTAGAAAAATATCAAATAATTATAGAAACTTAGTTAAATAGTGTTTTAGAATTTTCGAATTGGTTGTACACTAATTCCTTATTGCTAAGGGGACTTTAGTGTTATCAAGGAAAATTGACTCCTACACCTTATATTTAATTGAGTGCCCTAGGTTGCCTTGCCTCAAATTTTATTGATATTATTTGGGCTGAAAGGAAAAAGATAGGTGACGGCAGAGAGAGAGAGAAAGAGGGAAGGGGAAGGAAGGAGGAAAAACAAAAAGGGTTAAATCTATTAAAGGTATGGATCGATTACTTGTTTTATGAGTTTTATATTTTATTCAATTAGATGGTGTGCGGTTTATAATGTGGGTGTATATATATATATATATATATATATATA
>CM042185.1:521068-532145 GCA_023539305.1 Ilex asprella
AAATAATTTACCAACAAACACAGCATAACAATTTGTCAAGCTAATACCTGTGCCTAAAAAACAACTGGTTGTCACTCAAGATTATATAGGTCCACCTTAAAGCTTGTATTCATTCATCACATTTTCATCCTTCTTTTATGAAACGAAATCGATAAAAAAATGCATCAATGCATACAACAATTGTCAATTATTAAAATTACCTAGTGCAGCCAATTGTTCACCATCTTCCAATCCCTTCTTGATGCAAAAACAAAGCACAATTGAGACCCCCATAATATCATAACATCACCTTTCAATCTTGCACTTGAATAATGAATCATCAAAAACTATGATGGCAGCAAAGGTCATGCAATATTTTGAATTATCCAAGAAAACATAAAAAAGATCAATGTTCCTCAATCATCATTTATAGGAATTTTTAAATGCCTATAATTTTAGGTATGGCACTTATCATCCTCCTAATAAGCTTAACATCTAAATTTTGTTCAAACAACTTGTCAGCAGAGTTATTTGCGCCAATTCCATAATCAATCCATTACAATTAGCTTTAGCATGAAACAACCATCCATCCATTAATTAACATTAAGCAAATCATTAAATTTCAAGTAAACAAAATATTCAAATTCAACAAACCCAACTTAGGCCATTTCACAATCTTAAGAAGCAACTGAAACTTGAAAGATGAAATCAAACCACAACCCATATTCAACTAATCAAAAAAAATTAACAAAATAATACCTATAAAACTAATTACTCATCGAACCCTAATTATAAAGAAGTTTAAATGCATACTTTTAGGCAACCAATAGAGACCACCCACCGCTCTAAACAATGACAGGTTGCGGCATAACACTGATTGCATGGTCGATGTCAAAGTTAATATTGGATTTTTTCATAAAAATAAATTTTCGGTGACAAACTGCAAAATAAAAAATTAATTACTAAATTGCAAGCAGATGTGTAACCATTACTCAATATTGCACATTCACTGTGTAACCCATAACCATGCAGATAAGCAGAAAACATAAACACAATCAATATGTGTAATTCAAATGGGAACCACAAATACCAAACCCCAAAAATTTAATGCGTCTAGTGTGCTATGCGTGTTTGTTATGCGTGTGGGTGTGTTGTGTGCGTGTGATGTGCTGTTTACAGAGAGTGAGAAAGAGATGAAGATAGAGAGGGGGGAGAGACGAAGAGGGAGGCAGAGAGTGGATACTTGAATCTGGGCGATAGTGCGAGTAGCAATTAAAATCAAATCAAGTAAAGCCATGAATATAAAAGCAACTGAAATAAATAATAGAATAAATGTGTAACTTGTACGTGAAGATCACAAACAAATCAAAAAGGAAAGGATGTGACTTACTCCAGTTTTATAAATGTTCGCACACAGAGCATCTCCTTAATATCCCAAAGGCTTACTAAGGAAAATATCTGCCGTAGTAGGAAAAGGCTGGTGCAAAAGTTAAAAGAGTTTGCCTACATGACAACTCAATAGAAGGGCTACATAATTAACTATTTCCATTCAAAACTGAAACCCTCAAAATATCAATAACATAATTTTTTAAGCAGAGGACACTACGAAAGACTTTAAAAAATGAGTTCTGAACCTCAACACTACTATTTTATATAAAAAGAACATGTATACCAGAAATAAATAAGCAACAACAATGAGTCAGTTATAAATCGCACCTCCCTAGTGGGTCAATTGCGATGCAGTAGCAACCAGCTATATGAGCCATGAGGGTGTCAACCGCTCGAAGGGATGGCTATGCTAGCACTTCAACAGTTCCTGAGGAATGAGTATAAACAATAAATGAATAAAATTTCCAAATAAATAGAAAAGGCACATCATCAAAATTACATCATCAAAAAAGGTACATCAACAAACTTTGGATGGCACCAACCCTATATCTAATACCCATGAGACGGCACTGCACAAAGGCAATAATTTCTAAACTTAAATAATCACTTTATAACAGAAATTGACCACAACCCAATAGATAATTCTTACATAAACCCTAATAGCTGATGGATTCAGGAAAAAATAGATGTGAAAAAAAAAGAGACTTGATAATTCTCGGTATAACACTGATGAAAAGCAGAAAGAGGAAGATTAGAACAACATAAGATAATGAGATAGCCTTTAATTGGGCAAAAAGGAAACCTAGGAATTATACAATTGTCTTAAATGTTAAAAAAAAAAAGATAAGAGGTGGTGGAGCAACATTACATTCGCAGAGTCCATGTCACCAAGCTAAATCAGAATTTTTTCCTAGTAAGATTGCACTGCACAAAGAGACTTCAGAGATGCACATTATATTATATGAAGATCACTTCACGGGGAAAAAAATGACACTATGGGGGTGGTGTGGTGCGTTCAGAAATTTTTACAAACAGTTGATGTGCATTATTGTGGGGGTGTGTTGGTGGCTATTGTCGGGTTGCATTGTGTGGGTTTTATGGTGGAGAGAGAGAGAGACCTGGCTGGTGTCGATGCGCCGTTGGCGGTGGCTGCTGGAATCAATGGCGATTGTGGTGACTCAATGATGTAACACCAAAAAGATTCACACCAAAAATTTCAAATCCATAACACATATTTTCAAAGAAAACCAAATCATAAAAATTAAACATAAATACAAACAATTAATCACAAAAATCAATTCAAAAAATCTGTGATGTGAAGAGAGAAACGGTGTGAGGGAGATGCCAGATCTGAGGTTTTTGGCTGGCATGGCATCGGCTGGTAAGAGCCAGCGAGAGAGGGGTGGAGGTGAATGAGAGGACAGAGAGAAGGGGGAGATACCTGCACTGCACTTGAGTTACCAATGGTGGTGGCTCTTTGGCAGTAGGTTGCGTTGGTTGGAAAGAAAAGAGAGATGTATGAGTTACCTCTTGGTTTGAAAATTTTGTCATGAGAGAAGAGAAAGAGAAGAAGAAGTCGGAGGGAGTGATATGGGAAAGTGGGCTCGACAGGCAACATGACCGTTGAGAGAAATGGTGAATTTTTGAATGATTTTGATAGGGAAGACAGTGGCTGTTGGATGAATGGATTAATTTGAGACCGTTGGATGTTGAAGTCTTAATTGATTTGAGACCGTTAGATGTTGAAGCTTTAATTAATTTGTGACCGTTGGATATTGAAGTCTTGAGATTTGAGCCGCTCTATTTTATATTATAGATTATAGATATTTTCATTAGATGATCACAAGTTTTTGAATTTTCAAATGAATTTGTATAAAGGTACTAGACTCTTATTTAGTATAAAATTTATTTTAATATAACTTCGATAATATTATCAAACTTTGACTTTTCATTTTTTTTATTTTATGTTTTAGTTTTAATACACCCTCTTTAGTTGTTATTATTGGCAATACTACAATCCATTTTATTTGTATCAATTACCAATGCTATGAATATCCAGTATTACATTAATTTACTTACCAATTGTCTATAGTTAGATGATCACTATAACTTAAAAAAGTTTCTCTTCAATATTTTTCATAATTTAGTAAGTGTACAAGAAAAATAATTCGTCAAAACTTCAAGAGTAATAAAAAAATAAAAACTAATATTCATTCTAGAAAAATGTATTGTACGTCTATTATAGATTACAAATTATATACTAGGAATATTTAGATTGTCTGATTTATAAGTATGTATTTTCCATTGTATTTATTTGATTGTTTCAACTTAAAACCTTAATTAAAAAAAAACCATAACTAAAAAAATCCACGTGCAAGGCATACGTGCCCAATCTAGTTTCTAAAAATGTATTTTAAATATGGATAAGTATACAGAAAAAAAAAGTTTTTTGGTACCATACCATCATTACAAATTTTGTGATTTTTTTTTATAAATTTGAGGATATTTATAATTTTTATGGTTAATTTATAAATTTTGGGCTACTTGTAATTGATCCTAAAAATTTTAAACGGTCACCAAAAGTTATAATTTCAACTATAAAAATTAGGGCTAATGCACCTCGAAAAATTACTTGAATTTCAATTTGCCTCCTCAAAATTTAAAAATATTATTTACACTCTAAAAGACATAAATTTGTATCAATAACTTCCGTTGATTTTGCAGGTAAAAAAGTTTGGTCTAATTATAAATTTTACCCTCAAAGTTTAAATATTTTACATTTATAATTCGAAAAAGAATTTCATCCAATTGTGTCGTGTAATAGCATTTTCGTGATGTGTTTGAGTCACTAAATTTTTTTTAATTTTTTTAAAAAATTTGTAAAATGCTTTTTTTTCTTATAATACTCATTAAATAATTATTTTTTTATCTATAATACCTTGTTATTCGTATCTAACTTTAATTTAATCGAACAGTCAAAAAATTTGTGTCTAACTTTAGATAGAAAATAACTATTTAACAAGTGCTGTAGGCAAAAATAGGTATTTATAATTTTAAAAAAATTAAATAGTATTATAAGAATTGTTACAAATGTGGAATATACGACACAACACAATTAAGTCGTCATGAAAATATTTTTTTTATTGACTTCAACACGACATAATACAATTGAGAGGTATTTAACAAGTATTAGTGGATAAATTTTTTTTTGGATCATAAATGTATAATATTTAAACTTTGAAGGTATAATTTGTAATTAGCCCAAACCATTTTAACTGCAGTTAACCTTAGTGCATATTGATATAAATTTATGTCTTTTAGGGAGTAAATTAATATTTTTAAACTTTGAAAGTATAAATTGAGATTCGAATCATCTTTCATGATACAAATTAAAATTAACCCTAAATATTATAATATGATCCCAAATATTTTTGAAAATTTCCGTGGACCTACGCTTTTCATGATTACTGAAAAACTGATTGTAAATGATTACCATTCACATGCAACTTCTTTCCATTCTGATGCTTATGACTGACCGCCTCCCTCCATGGGAAGTGAGCCCTCTGCCAAGCAACGTGTAAAAGACCAAATGATTTCCGTTTTTGTGTTAACTGAAGAAATAATGTTGGACTCAAGAGAATCTCTAATTAAATGTCTGCCAATTCTGTTTGATTTTAATTCCAACCCATGTCATCACGTGAACTGAATAATTGGGTGTGAAGTATTACGAAAGAATGCAAATAACTTTCATGTTTCCCTCAGCGATTGGACCGTGAAAATAAAATTTGTCGGATTATTAAATTAGTTTTGCATCGAACTTTTAAAAATTGAATTCAAATTTGGATCAATTAAAATCTAATTTAAATCCGATCGATTGATTTAGGAGTTTTTAATTTTTAGTTTTATTTCACTTCTAAATAGAAGAGATAGTTGACAAAATTGACAAAAAATGAATTTCATAACAAATAAGTTTCCTTGACGAACTTCAATTCAAACAAGTCCATATAGGAGGATCGGCCTCCAAATTTCCCTAAAATCAATTCTGCAAAAAATGTCCCTCCCTGACCCCCCCCAAATTTTCAATGTTCTGTATTTTGTACTTGTATTTAAAGATGTTACGATCCTCACTATTGGGAAATGTTATTCATTATATTAAGATCTTGATCTCTGGTTGGTAGCTACCGTAGTGGTTGGCACATATTGCAGTAAGGGTATATTTGTCCATTGTTTTCTTCTCTAGTATGATATGTAGCCCTTTATTTGCTTGGTCTTGCTAAATTTTAATTTGTGGTGTTTACTGCAATTCTATTTTTTGTGGCTATCTATCAATCCATTATAAAATTGATATTTTATAAGTTAATACCCACAAATTTATCGCATTTATTAGTCATTTTCTCGTTTGCTATTTTTTTTTAGGTGGAAGAGTTCAGTGACGAGTTTGATGCTACAAGAAGCATTGGTTATCATCAAAGAACATATGTGCAATATAGTTGCAATACCTTTGTTGCAGATGGCATAAAAATTTTGTGTATCTCTGAAATACCGAAAATTGTGAATATGAAATGGAAATCTTTTCAAAACATAATGACTTCTTTGCAGATTTTTTCCTCATCTTGGTTTCTTATGTTATTTTTGTTGAGTTGAGTTGAGTTGTTGAATTGGTTCATATGTTCTGCCATTTCTAGCCCCTCTTTTCATTGCCAGTCATTGGTGGAGCAAACTGTGTGCATAGTTGCAAACCAACATGGCAAGAATGAGATTATGAGGCCGTTTTATCGGTGGAAGGATGAGATTCCTCAAAGTCATTGAATTAGTGTAGATAAAGTGGGCAGGCCGAGGACATCCGCTATGAAAGCATGGTGAATTATTACGATTCCACATCAATTAAAAATAAGAGTATATGTATATATAAACTCTTAAATACCTTTCCCTTAGAAGCTAGTTTTCTAGGACAAACGGTACCATGGGTTCATAACACCTTCCTTGTGTTATCCTTCCATTTCAACAAGTGCTTGGTTTGTTTGTTTAGTGGTCTTTCTTCTATTGATTCAGTTTGGGGCAGCAAAAAGATTGATAAATATTATAAATTCATGTAGTTTTGAGTTTAGGAGAGAGCTGATTTCTTTTCTCATGGTTGCCACTGAAAGAATCACTATTTATTTAATAGTTGTGATTATTAAATCTAATTTTTAAGTCTATAAAGCATTAATTTTTTTAAAAAATAGGACGAACAACTCTTTTTAAAAAACAATGTTATGCACACTAAAAGTGAAATCCCTTCACAGTTTTAGCGACATCAAAATAAGCATGCCTCCGATTGAACCAATAGTTGTTTGAGTAATTTATTTGATGTGATTACATAGCAAACCACCAGAAAGTTCAGTTGGAATTAGGTTAGTGAAGGGACTCAAGGTGGCTTAGTAGCCCCCGAGTCGACACGTGTACAGGTGTGGATGGTGAAAAACCGAGTTTTAAAGCCGAGGAAGTTAGCAAAGCCGAGTAGTGAAGCCGAGGGAAGGTATTTTCGTAAAGTTGAGTACAACCTTTGACAAGCAATTAATACGATGTGACCCAGCATTTATGGCGATGTAAGCGACTCAAACAGGACATTTAATGAGCCTCTGCACCTACGAAGACTCAAACTGACAACTATGAGTGGGTGCATTAATGGCTAGGAGTCCGGACGCAGAGCTAGAGGTGATAGCCTTCTAGACGTCGACTACTATGAAATAAGTGTCAGACGTCGTTCATAGGCACTCAAGCACTCGGCGTGGCCCCGAGGTCTTGTCTCAACCGCCGAGCATTGATGGCACGGGAGTTCAGGTGGAAGTCAATCATTACGTTTGGGTACGTCTGATGGGCATTAAATGCTGAGGTGATATCTGTGTCAGAACAATCATTTCTAGTCCAAGTATAAATACTCTTAAGAAATATGAACAAAGGTATGCAAACTTAAATCACGAATCACACTGAACTGAGCTTAATCCTCACATTCTTACTGACTTAAGCTTCGGAGGGGACAAGCCGGGCGGACGCCTGACCCCCTTTCCCTAACCTTGTGGTTGTTTCAGGGTTCATCCGCAAGACAACAGCTGCCTCAAACTGATTGCAGGTATTATCCCGTGCAGTTAGGATATTGGTTCTAAAGTTAACGAAATTCTCTCCAGATCCCTGTTTTGTCTCTCTCTTGAATTCCCTGTTCTGTTTTTGTGAAGTTTGTTTGGGTATTTGAGAAGTGATGTTTCTGGGTTCATGAGTCGCACGCGAGAAGCAGGCGGTGACTGTTTTTGCGGGTTGGGTGAGTTGATTATGACACGTGGGTTAGCTGGTGAGTGAAGGTGGAGGTGAGACGATGAGATGAATGGGTTTTGGGCGGTGGCAACCGTGGAGTTGCAAGGGCGATTGAGGTTAGGTTTTTTCTTAGGCATTGAGAATGTAACAGGGAGAGAGAGAGACATGTAGACGGGGTTGCTGGCCATTTGTTGCGGATCGATGATCGCCAATTCTCAGGGGTATCGATCGGAGGAGCGGTGGGACAATGGTTATTGGTGGAATTACCGGTATGGTAGCCCAATCAAAGCCCAGCCTAATCAAATATCAAAATTTTGTTCTAAAACATCCCAAATGTTCCTGTTTTTAAAAAAGTCGAAAAGAATTAATAATTGAATCGAAATTTCAATAATTCAAGGTGTTTTGAAATGTGTCGAAATATTTCGGCATGTTTTTACCATTGTTCCAAAATGTTTTGAGATGTGTTAATATGTTTTGGTGTGTTTCAACCAAAATTTTAAAATATTTTGGAAATAATTTCTTAATTTTTGTATTCGTTTCTATTATATTTTTAAAACATTTTATTTTCCTAAACGAAACTTTAATCATTTGACCTGATTTTATATGCATTAGTGTAAAGGTACAACTGGAAATACCAAAATTTCAACTATATGTCTTTAACGATCATAACTAACTCCCAAAAAAACATACGCTCCAACGAAAATTAAGTCTGTCCCCATATGACAAGGTCATAAACAGAATAGATTGTCCAAAAACAGGTCCGCCAGTTCCAAAGTCGATACCTAGCCCCTTTTCTCTTGCTGTCCACAGCAAGACATCCTTAAAATTAGCAGCAGCTCCACCCCTACACAACCCTGTTCTTTTGCCTGCTTTTCATTTCAGCCTCAATCCAAGTTCATTCGGTTATATAAGCTTCAACATTGGATTTTCACCCACCTTTTCTTGCCTCAGCCACTCGTCCCACCCACCGTCTTTTTGAATCATGGGAGGCTGCACGAGCAAACCTAAGGAATTTGATAGCCAAGCAGCACCACTCCCAGCTGAGACTCCCAGCAGCCCCAAGGACGCCAAGGGCGAGACTGTTCTACAAGTAATCGACCATTCTGCATTTTTAAAAGATCCCCAACTCCGTGTCTTTAGAGTCTAATGCCACGGAGTTGGGAGATATTTTTCATATAATTCTGTCATGTCATTGTCATATTTCACATTGTTGAATGGATATTTGGATGATGATGATGGAAACGATTACAATCTACATTCTTATAACAGTTTAACAGTAGTCTAATAGGACCTTGATAATGGTGTTACACATGGAAGAATTGAAGTTATTCCGCTAGTCGTAGGTCAATTCTTCTTTCTCAGGCTTTTTTTCATATTTGAATCTGAAGGTTCATAAACCAAAGCTCTTTAGGATTCAAGAGAATATTTATGTTCCCTTATCCGCGATTCCAATTTTCAAACGAAGGTCGGGTTTTGAATCGTTTTAGAACACAACACTCGAAATAAAAGGCTTATAGCCGAATTGAGATAGCAAGCGGATTATAAAAAAAGATAGAGTTTTCGTGTTCTTGTTACGGTAACTATGAATGTGCACTCTAAAGGAAATTCTGTAAACAGATCAATTCGACGATTTGAATGTGAAGTCAAGAAGGAGGAATCCAACGTTCCTCCTAAAGTCGCAGTTAATACGAATAAGAGAAACTCTATTATAGCCATTTTTGTACATTCAATGCACTCTACGGATATAAGAATATATAGAATTGAACATTGTAAAATAAAAAATTGAAAGATTTCATTAAAATTGTTCATTTGAAATTTTTTTGAAAAGCTAATCATATGTTCTTCTCTCCAGCAAAACAATAGGGCCATTATACTCATTACTAAACTTATTGAAGATGTCAGAGGTTGAATCGATCATCTTCGTCATATCTTAAATAATTTTGGTATTTCTCTCTTTTTCTTTCCATCATTAGAAACTTTGTTATATGCAGGAGAGCAACAATGGAGGTGAGGCTAAGAAGGAAGAGCCTTTGGTAGATCTTTCTGAACCAATTCCCGAGGCTCCCAAGGTGGAAGAAACCTTCACCGAGACAAAGACTGCGGAGGCAGCAATTGTATACGATGAGAGCAAGTCTACGGAGACGAGTGAGGTGGCTTCCAAGCCACCAGAAGAGAAGGTTGAAGCCAAGGAGGTAGCCAAGGAAGAGAAGAAAGAGGTAGTCGAAGTTGTTGCCACCAAAGCTGAAGATAAAAATGTTGTTGCCCCCCAAAGCTGAAGATAAAAATGATGCACCTCTCGTTGAGGTATGATGATTGGTAGATCTATCTAACAGATCTAATGCAATTGTGAGTTATCACCATGTCAGGATGGACTATTCTATAAATTGATCTGCTGAGGTTTATGCAGTAAAATCCAGCAACAATAAATGTTTTTGGTTTACTAGTCTGTTATTTTTTTTTTGTTCAACCCCTCCCCGGTCCGGCCAAACAAACCATCCATGTCCAGACTAAAGTATTCGTAAGGGATAAATCTCTCATAGCTTAGTTCCAAGGGATTGCCAAGATTCAAACTCAGGACATATGAGCAAGGGCGGCCCAACACAAATTGGGGCCTAAAGCGAGAAAATATTTTATAGAGATTTACGGTATGATTTATTTTCATAGTTTTAGTGATTTTGGGATCGGGCAAAATCAAACAATAAATTGAGTGTAATTGTGAAGTCAAGATTTTACAGATGAATAAATTGAATAAAGTCTTAAATAAATAACAAGATAGCTAAAGATACAGGCAATAAATCAGAGCAAGACAATGAGACTAAGAATGAGAGAAAGAGTTGGAGAGAGGCGGTAAGAGTGGAGGAAAATTAATGAAAAGAATTTGAGAGATTGCTACTTTTAAAGTTAGAAGTCGTTAATTTTAGATTTTTTCAGAAGACTTTGTTATATTTTAAGACTTTCTATAAAGATTTATACAGACTTGTAAAAATAATTATATTTTAGGGTTTTTTTATAAGACTTTAGATGGACTTGTAAAATATATTTGCCCCTTAACTTCGTCCTTCCAAAAAGGCTTCATAATATTAAGCTAAACAAATGACTAAAAATTATATTGGATCTCTAAATTTTTTAGGCTCTAGGCGATTATTTTAATGGTTGGGGCCCTAAGGCCAGCCCTAATGTGCCATTGAAGTATTTGTGCATCTCACAATAGTTGTAGTCTTTGTTCGTCCCTCACTGTCAAGTCTTCATTCATGGAACCGATTAAGTGAGACAAATTGATTACTAGATGATGCACAACGATTAAAAGTAATATTTATTATTTTATATTTTATATATTTTTTCATTGATTTTTATAAGTTACTCTTATATTAAAGATGTTCAATATTACAATGTGGTGTCACATAATTTTTCTTTTTTA
>CM042185.1:543200-560567 GCA_023539305.1 Ilex asprella
GCAATACATAAATAGTTAAGGTTGGCCCACCCATATAAACCCATCCTCTTATCTTCTCTCTCTCCCTCAACAACAACCTTTCTTTATTCATCCCCTATTTTACTGTGCGAGCAATATGTTGAGTCATAATTTATGACATAATGAGTTGTCACTAATAGATTGATATCGTTGACAATTTATTATGCTCCAAAATTATGTCATATAGCATTTGTGTTTATCGTAAACTTCTTCTGTCATGGCCCATGGAAGTGTTGAACTCCACCGCCAACTTTTCCCAAAGAATCCACGCACGCGTGCACACACACAGAGGACATAGTTACACTACACAACTCACAGCACACATGACATATTTTCTGATTTTTTTATGCATTTAACCCTAATTGGATTATTTGTGCATTTTGCCCTACTTAATCTATTTTGTGTGCATTTTAATCCTAATTATTTTCTTAATTTGTGATAGTTTAGGTATTATATAAGATTTAAAAAATGTATGCGTCTTTTACTTTAATACTTAGGAAGCCAAAAATTAAAACTTGTAATTAGTGCTCACCTACATATAAATTCTTGGCTCTACCCCTGTGTATAAGCCTTAGTAGGATATTGTTGGTTAGAGTGCTGTAGTTCTAACTATTTTATTTTCTTAGCTACCGTTGGTTGAATGAATTACTTGAACAAAAAAAAAAAAAGCAATTCCTTCATGCAAAGTAAAAGCATATTTCATTACTACATAGCAAAATCAATCTGTTGTTTGAAGCTTAGTATATCAATAATAACACTTCGGTGTATACTACTATTTTTTGACTTTGGTAAAATTCCAATTTCGACATGTATATATGCCCGCCCATCAAAAAGCTACGGGGCCGTTAGAGATTACTCGGCCCGTATATCGAGACAACAACCATGGGCTGGCCCTTCTAGACTACTGTAAACGCTAGGTTTGCAAGCCCAATTTGGTTCATCTATACCTGGGCTAAGCCCATAATTTGGCCCATTAGAAAACTTGACGGTCCAAGTCATTCATCCTCTTCCTCTGTCAATCGAACCACCTCCTCAGTCCTCTCTGCTCATCACCGTGGCCTCCTTTGCCGGCACTTCCTTGGGCCAAGAAGCCACTGAGAAACAGCTATGGTTTTAAAAGACCTACAAACAACAGAGTATTTGATTCTTGGAGGAAACCAATGCGACTGTGGAGATCCACAAGTGCAGTGCAATCGTGGAGTTTTGTAGTTATTGAAGTCGCACTCGTAAGTTAACCGCAATTTATTTTTCATGCTGTTTGATTGATGTTTAGTTAAACTGTATTTAGACCTGAAAGTTTGTTATTTACCAAACAAGTGATGGAATTAGCATATAAACAGATAGAAATTAATGCTGGAATTCGTTTATAGGAAATTTCTGGTGAAAATAAGCAATTGCAACTATTCAACTAAATGACAAATGAAATCGACATTATAATAATTTGACCTAATTAAGGTATATGTTTTTTTGAGGTTTCTCTGTCATTCAGACAATTCGTGATCTTATTTGGTTTAGAAATTTTGTCATGGCTGTAAGGTGATGGGACATTTCTAAAAAAAAGGTCAGATCTTGACACGTGTTCTCGACCCCAAGGATCACCACACAAAGCCCTCGGCTTCGAGGGATAACCTTTGCTATTACACCACCTTCCCTCGGCTCCGATGCCATTGACTCTCTGGAAGTACATGTTCTCGGCACTGGGGCAAATCCCGAAGTAGCGTGTCTTCTGTGCCGAAGCCATCTCTACAACTGGTTTTCGGTCTCGAAATCCGTTCACTAGGGAAAGAATGTCACGGCTTTAGAACCTCGAAACTCGCCCACTTAAATCATTAGTTTATCTTCCCAATGAAGCCAGCGGACACATCAACAAACACTCTACCAAAGAGTGGCAGCCACGTGGCAACAAGTGCGGCTTAGGAGCTAGCACAAGACAGGTACGTCCATACTGCCACATGGCTGTCGTCAGGAAGCATTTAATGAAATCTTCAGTGATGGGACGTGAGTTAAGGCCTGGACAAGATGGAAGTATGAAAGATTTAATGTCCTGACAACCGGGCATTCAATGCATTCACGCCGAAGGGTGGGCATTGAATACTCGACGGAGCGGGCAATTACTGTTAAGATATTCCCCGTAAAAGGGTAAGGGGGCACACTGCCCCATCTCTGACAGCTACCCACTGCTTGGGCTATCGACAATGATGAGCCTTGAAAGGTATAAATAGTCTCCAAAAACACAATACTGAGGTATGCAAATACTCCCCTAAAAAAGGTCTACACAGTGTTTTCTCCATCCCCCCGCTTAAAGAACTGACTTGATCGTTGGAGGGGATATGCCGAAAAACACTCCAGCACCCTTCTAACCCATTTTTCTCTGTGCCAGGATCCACCTTGACCTGCCGGAATCGATCGGATGGCCCCCTAGAGCAATTCATCACCACTCCTTAAGCTCCTTTTGGCCCTTTCAACCTGTTCAAGGTAGTGAGAACTCTCACCGAATCTAAAGATAAACCACCAAAGGAGACTCGTCACTGTTCGGCCAGGTCATGTGCTTGCCTCCTTTCTACCTTTAATCACCTCCCTCAATTGTTCTGTATTCACCACAGAAGAGATCTGTTCCAAAAAATATTGTGCAGAAATTCGCCCGCACAATCTGGCGCTGTCTGTGGGAAACGTCTACTCTTTTCCAAAAGAACAGTGACCATGGTGAATACACGATAGAAGGGGAAGGGTCCCCACTAGTGCAATCTCGACTTACTAGCTCCGTCCTATTCAAGAACGAGGGATCATGCTGACAGTGTTGACAAAAGACTCCCCATTCGTTCGAAGGAATCGACCCATCAAACTAGTATGGGTATCCGGTCTGGAGGACCTGCTCCATTAGCCCGTCAACTAGCGAAAATAATCGAAAAAAAAATTGGTGATCGACTGCGGCAATTAGAAGAGGACAATGTGAATGTCCTCAACTGTCTCCAAGAGTTCGCGGCCTCCGGCGGAGGATCTCGAGGCTTACCACGATCCCAAGAACCTACCGTGAGGAAAGTGAAACCCGAGGACCTAAGGCATCATTTGAACAGTAAAGCGGAAAGTTTCTAGGCTCCAAAACGCCTGAGGGCCAAGGGACGGTCCCCAGAGATTCTAGTCAAAAGGGCAAGGCCCTTGGCATGGAACGACCTCCGACAAGGGCTGTCCGGGAGAGAGGGCGTGAAGGAGTCCGAATAAGGGTCAACCCTCTCCATTCGGCACTTGTGAACAAGGGCCCCCGTAGGCAGATGACGAGGAGCTAAAGGAATTCACCCTGATCGAGAGAACGACCTGAGGGCTCGGCTGGACCTCAAGAAGGGCAAGACCATTCAGGGAGATGACTCTGACGACGAGTCCATTCACTCTCCCTTTACGATGAATATCTCGGAGATGGAGATTCTCAAAAAATTCGTGGTGCCTAGGTTTAAGACTTATGACGGGAGATCAGACCCCAAAGCCCATCTTAGACAGTATAAACAAATGAAGTCTCTATACCACTCAGACCATCGACTGCTATGCCAGGTGTTTCCTATGAGCTTGGGAGATTAAGCTATGAAGTGGTTTGAGACCCTTCTACCTAGCAGTATTAGATCCTGGAAGGAATTTACGAAATACTTTACCACCCGGTTTGTCACAAACAGTAGGCGACCCAAAGATATGGGGTTCCTGTTGACCCTGAGACGGAAGGAAGGGGAAACCCTCCGCCAGTACACCACCCGGTATTGGGAAGAAGTAAATGAGGTTGAGGGATGTTCTGAAATCATGGCCGCCGCCTCCTTTAAACTTGGCCTCTCCTAAGACACCAATCTTTACCGATCCCTCACCAAGAAAACGCCGACAGACATGGGCGAACTGATGGCATGGATAAATAAGTACTCCCGCATCGAGGATGAGATGATGGTGGTCAAAAGAAAGTCTTCCATCCCGAAGAAAGGAAAGAAAAAAGAGGACGCCCCTCCCTGGAAAGGGTTACTACCTCCATTGGGAAACTCCTTTAGAGGAGTCCACACTGTGTTCAAGGAGCCCATCTACAAACTGCTTCATAAAATCAAGGGGGAACCTTTCTTCAAGTGGCCGCCAAAAATATTTGGTGATCTATCCTCCCGGAATCAGAAAGTCAAGTGTTTTTACTATCAAGACTTCGGTCATCATACCAAGGATTGTAGGACGTACAAGTCCTGCTTGGAGAAGCTAGTCCGGGACAGACATCTAAAGGAAGACGTTGAGGCCGCATCTGAGGAGGGTCGTACCACCGACAATCCGGTCACGGCACAAGACAATGTAATTGACGTCATCCACGTATGTCCGTAAGAGCGTCTGACGTCCAAGACTTTAGAATCTGACCTCAAGAGGGTAGCATTCACCAGGAGGGTAAACGAAGGAGAGAGGCTCAGCCTAGCAAAAAGGACCAAACCGTTGAGGCCAAAATCACATTCTCCAGCGCTGATCTTATTGAGGCGGTCACCCCGCATAATGATGCCTTGTTCTTGACTTTAAAGATTGACAGCTTTGATGTCAAGAGAGTACTGATGGATTCCTGGAGTTCTTCTGAGATAATATACTCTGAGACCCTAAAACGAATGGGCTTAGGAGCTAAGGACCTCACCTAAGTCAAGACCCCTCTCGTCGGGTTCAACGGTTCATTTGCCCTACCCATGGGCAAAATCACGTTGCCAGTCACCACCGGGCTCGTCACCGTAAATATGGAGTTTGTAGTCATCGATTCTGACTCGCCTTACAGCGTCATCATGGGGCGGGCCTGGTTATATGCGTTAGGGGTAGTGTATTCCACCTATCACCAAAAGTTAAAGTTTCCCACCTTGGAGGGAATAAAGAAAATTCGAGGGAACTAAGCATCTGCCAAGAATTATTTTTACTCAGCTGTAAGGGCGAGTGTCTTCTCTTAGGAGAGGGAGTGAGCCCCCGAAGAGATCTTGGATAAATAGCAATCACAGGCTGGGCGTCTGGGAGTAGATGACCCCCGGACGGATCTGACAGATTGCTCGGTGGTAGACCTCCGGAAGGTGTTCCTGGTGGACGGGGATGAGGAAAAATACTTCTTGATCGGTTCCTCCATGCCTCTGGCCGAGCAAGACGAGGTGACTAATTTCCTGAGACGGAATGCTGATGTATTCGCATGGAACGCAATGGAAATAAAGGGAGTGGACCCCAAGGTGATAACTCATAGCCTTCATGTTGATCCCGCTCACAAGCTAGTAAAGCAAAATCCCTAGCATATAGTGCCGCACCACACCCTGGCAGTAAACAAAGAGGTCGATAGGCTCCTGGAGGCCGATGTCATCCGGGAAGTTCAGTTTCCAGAGTGGTTGTCAAACACGGTTTGTGCAAAGAAAAAAGAAGTGAAGTTGCGCGTTTGCGTGGATTTCACCGATTTAAACAAGGCGTGCCCAAAGGATGACTACCTTCTCCCTAAAGTGGATCAGTTAGTGGACGCCACAGCAGGGTATCAACGCATGGCCTTCCTGGACGCTAGGGCAGGCTACCACCAATTTTCCCTCCACCCGCCGGACCAAGAAAAAACTGTCTTCATCACTCCAAGAGGGGTTTATTGCTCCAAAGTCATGCCCTTCGGACTGAAGAATATCGGAGCCACTTACCAACGACTTATGAACCGGATGTTTAAACGGAAAATAAGGACACAATGGAGATCTACATTGACGACATGTTAGTCAAAAGCATGAAGAGCGAGGATCGCTTGACAGACTTGGAGGATACCTTCTCTACCCTCCGAGAGTACGGCCTAAAGTTGAATGCAACGAAATGCATCCTTGGAGTTGGCTCTGGGAAGTTCCTTGGCCACTTGATTAGCTGACGCAGAGTTGAGGCCAACCCGGAGCAGATCTAGGTTGTCCTAGATCTGCGGAGTCCTAGAATAGTCAAACAAGTCCAGCAACTCACGGGAATGTTGGTTGCTCTAAGTCATTTCATTTCCCGATTTTTGGACAAATATAAACCCTTTTTTGGGGCTATCAAGAAGGCCGAGAAGGAAACTGGGAACCAGGAATGTGAGGAGGCCCTATGAGGCATTAAAAACTGCCTCAGGCTCCTTCTGATGTTATCCGTCCCGACCAAAGGTGAAACGTTGTTCCTTTACCTGGCAGTATCAGAATACGTCGTCAACAGGGTATTGGTTCGTGAGCATGATCACAAACAAAGGCCGGTGTATTACATGAGCAAAGCCCATTGGCGAAGCTGGCATTGGCTTTGGTCATGACGACTAGAAAGCTGAGACATTACCTTCAGGCACATCCGATAACCGTTCTAACAGACCAATACTTGAAGGTGATTCTGAGGAGAGCCGATCTCTCAGGGAAAGTTTTCAAATAGGCGGTAGAGGTGGGTGAATACGACATCCACTTTGAACCCCTCACGACCGTAAAAGGCCAGGTCTTAGCAGACTTTATAGCCAAGTTCTCCGGAGAGCCTCTCCTTCCAGAAGATACCTTTCCTCCCAAAGAAAGACCCTTGGCAGAGGACTAGGACTTATCCTGTAACCTCTGTGTGGATGGGTCTTCCAACAGTAGAGGCTCTGGAATCGGAGTGATGCTAGTGTCCCCGGAGGGAATAGTTATAAAACAAGCCGTCCAATTCGGATTCAAGGCCTCCAACAATGAGACAGAATACGAGGTCCTCATTTTTGGGCTAAAATTAGCTGAGGCCGCCAGAGCTGCAACTCTAACCATTCTTTGTGACTCCATGTTAGTGGTCAATCAGATCAACGGGGAGTTCGAAACAAGAGACCCCAGGATGAAGGATTATCACCATAAAGCCGCGGCTTTACTCCAGAAGTTTAGGAAGGTTGAACTTAAGCAAGTACCCCGGGACAAGAACACCCATGCCGACGCCCTGGCTTGTCTGGCCTCTATATTGGACACCACCACCACTTGGAGGATTATCATGGAATACCTCCCTAACCCTAGCATAGAGAGAGTTCTTGAGATAATCATCGTCTAGGAAGGCAAGGAGTCTCCCAACTGGACCATTTCAATCCTCAAGTTCCTTATTTTTGGGGAACTCCCCGAGTGCCCCAAAGAAGCCAGGAATATAAGATTGAAGGCCCCAAGATTTTGGGTCTCTCCAAATCAAAAGTTATATTGTAGGTTGTTCTCAGGCCCTTACCTATTATGCGTACAAGAAGACAAGGCGGAACCTCTGCTCTATGAAGTACATGAAGCGATATGTGGGGGCACTCAGGCAGACGAACGATGGCCCACCGCATCATGTCCCAAGGGTACCGATGACCACGAATGTAGAAGGATGCATAAACCTATGTCCAAAGATATGACCAGTGCCAAAGGTTTGCCCCAGCGATCAAACAGCCATCCGATGACCTACACCCGCTGACTAGCCTATGGCCTTTCGTCCAATGGGGGTTGGACCTGGTTGGACCGCTTCCAAGAGCTCCCGAAAATAAGAGGTTTTTTATCGTTGCAATGGATTATTTCACCAAGTGGGTAGAAGCGGAGCCACTGGCCTACATCAAAGATAAAGACACCAAGAAGTTCGTTTGGAGGAATATAGTTACTCGATTTGGAATTCCCCGAGCTCTAGTTTCAGATAATGGGGCTCAATTTAACAGTGGACCTTTCAAATCTTTTTGCGAACACTTGGGGATTCGTAATTACTATTCCACCCCTGTATATCCACAAGCCAATGGACAAGCGGAATCCTCCAACAAAATGATCATCAATGGAATCAAGAAGAGGATGAAAAAAGCCAAGGAAAAGTGGGCAGACGAGCTCTTAAACATTCTTTGGGCTTACCGAACAACTCCACGGACCTCTACGGGGGACACACCCTATGCTCTCGCATACGGGATAGAAGCAGTCATCCCATTGGAAGTAGGCCTCCCTACCATAAGAACGCGAGCCTTCAACACCGAGGATAATGATCACCAACTCAGCCAAGATCTAGACCTCGCGGAGGAAAAACGGGAGATAGCTTCCCTAAAATTGACTAAGTATCAAGAAGGGGTGTCGAGACTTTACAACAAAAGGTCAAGTCCCGAGAATTCCAGATCGGTGATCTCATACTCAGACGGGTGGTGACGAATACCAGGGAGCCTGTTGATGGAAATATGAGACCTAACTGGGAAGGTCCATACAAGGTCGTATCGGTGGGAGGTTCCAAGTCTTACAGACTAGAAGACATGGGGGATGACCTGTAATCTGACCCTGGAATGTAATGAACTTGAAGAAATATTATTTTTGAGAAATAAAAATTATATTTCTACTAAGGTATGATCACGAGATTATGACTAGGGCTGTCAAAATCCAACACGATATGATTAACTGACATGAATCGATACGAATTAAACGGATTTGAGTGAGATCTTAACGAGTTTGAGTGATAAACGGGTTGACACCCCTAACACGTTTAATAAACGGGTCGTGTTCGGGTGAGACCTGTTAAACCGTTTATCATATGTTTACCCGTTTAAATAAAATTAATATAATAATAAATTAATAATTATTTCAAAAAAATTAGCAAGAAAAAAGAAGTAAATAAATCAATACAAAAAAAAAAACTAAAAGTAGTAGTTCAAAGACAAAGGAACGGAGATGGGCAGGATTGAGTTGCCTATAAAAAAGCAATGAGCTCTTACCTTTTTTTTAAGCCTTCAAGTTTTGTTTTTGTCCCACATTGGAAAATGAGAGGAGAGGGTTGAGTTGCTTATAAAAAGGCAATGACCTCTTACCTTTTTTTTTAAGCCTTCAAGTTTTGTTTTTATCCCACATTGAAAAATAAGAGAAGAGGGTAGGGTTGAGTTGCTTATAAAAAGGCAATAACCTCTTACCTTTTTTTGAAAGCCTTCAAGTCTTATTTTCTATGAGATTTGACTAAAAATTCCTCTTTTTTTAGGTAAGTACACTTGGAAGTAAAAAAAAAAAAAGTGGAGTATTAAAATTTATTGATATAATTATTTTAAAATTAAATGGGTTAAACGAGTCATGTCGTGTTACCCGTTTATTAAACGGATCGTATTCGTGTTGAGATTTTTCACCCATTTATTAAATGTGTCGTATATGGGTTTACATTTTTTTCACCTGTCACCCGTTTAACCCGACACGTAACCATTTAACACGACACATTTGACACCCCTAGGTATGACCCTGGAGGAATAAGTACGGAAGCCAGCCACCCGGAGAGGCTGGAGTGCCTAGATCGAGACTCGGGGGACTCCAGTTATCAACTAAAAGACAAGGGGCAAACCCTCTGAATGAAAAATGACTCTTGGAAGAGGCGTTGTTCAGCCTAGTGGCAGCCTACAACGCAATTCCCTTAAGCGTCAAGGCGGATCAAGGGAATGCGAGTGATATATAGGCGCGGACGTTTCCAACTAAAAATCAGCAAATAGAGGGAACCCCGCCCCGTCGAACCGACCAAGGAAAAGGACGAGGTTGACCAATTGCCCGACCAACCTTCAGCACCTCGGAGCCGAGGGAAGCCTCTAAGGTATGCTAACAGATTCTGGTTGCCGAGGGTCTACAGATGAAAATTTATAAAACTCACTTTTAAGAAATATGTGAATACGAGATAAGAACAAAAATAGTTCTTTCATTACCAAAAGACGGGGCTTTGCATGCCTGAGGCTACCAAAAAAAAACTAAAGGCTACCCAAAAAAAAAAAACTATCGCCATCTCCATCACATCACCCACAATGTCGTCTGCAAGAGTTCCATAAAGGTCCTCGACGCTGAGTGAGTCGACAATAACGACAGGAACGAATGGGGCGTGCTGACTGGTCGATGGGAAGCAGAGGGTCGGCCTTAGGCTCCTCAGTTGTAACTCCAGAAGAGTCTCTTGGGCCTTGCACTTGTGTATGGTTTGTTTCCTCCGCGACCTCAGCAACAGCTCGGAGCATCTCCTCTGATGGCACGTACTCGTGCATTTGAAATAATGGTGAGTCAGAGGAAACACCCGCTGCTCGAAGTGCTTCGTCCCAACCATTTTTGAATAATTCCCTCCTATTCTCATCTAGCGCGGCAAGGACGTCGTCGGTGCATTCATTCCTGATTTCCTCCTCCGACTTCCTGCCAGCTTCCATCTCGGCCCTAACCATGTCAAGCTCATGGGTGAGAACCAAACAATTCTCCTCCGACCCCGTGGACCTGGCCTCGGCCAAAGACAGCCGCTCTGTTTGCTCGGCTATTCTTCAATCAGCATCGGCCAGGGAGGCACTCAGCCTTTCAGTGTTCACCCTAGCGGATTCGTCGTCCTTGAGAAATTGCTTAATCTGGGCCGCCTGAGCCGTGAGCATGGTATCCCTAGCAGCCACATCCTTCTTGGCAGTGGCGAGAGCTTCTTCGGCTTTGATCCTCCCCTCCTCGGCCCTCTGAGCATTCTACCTTGCACCATGGTAGCGCGCAACATTCACAAAGATATGTTGAGCGACCTGCGGAGAAAGGGACTTAAAAGGTGATTATAGACGAAACAACGAAGGAAAAGAAGAAAAAAGAAAAGGTTGTTATGCTTACCACCAAGGAGTATTGGATGATAGAACAAAACAACAAATTAGTTGTTCGCTCTCGGTGTGCCTCCATGTCAGCCCCAAGGTGGAGCATCTCACTTATGGCATGGGCCACATAGGGGTCTTATAGGATGGAGTCATTGATCTGGATGACTCTTCCCGCTTGGTCAATATCCCGGGGGCACCATTCCTCGGCGACCTCTGCCGGAGGAAGGGGGATCTGCTGATTGTGTTGCTATTGCTGTTGGTCTTGTTGCTGAGGGGAGGGGCCTCTGCCTCGACCCTTGCCACCATGCTATTGAGAGAAGGTGACCCTGCCTTGGCCCAGGCCATCATGCCTATGTTTTACTTTCTTCTCCTCAACTTCAGGCTCTCTCTCGTGCGCCTGGCCTCTATCGCTGGGCCTGGGTGTGAAAGAAGGAGGGGGAGGAGCGTTGGTGACTCCAGGAGGGAGTGGTGTGTTGCTGGATGACCCCCTGCCACGACCAGCAGCTAGAGCTTCTCTCTGCCTCAAAAAATTCAGATCTATCCGAGGTTGGCGTGACATGCTGGCGGTGAGGGCAACTTCGGGGGCGTCTTTTTGGTTGCAGTTTTGGAGAATGACAAAGTCGGGCCACAATTCTCTCCCCGAGGAACTGGCCTCTTCTTGGGTGGTGGTGACAGGCTCTCTAACCCCGGAAGTCTCCACGTCTTCTGCGACCCCTTCAACTTCGGCCTCAGAAGCTCTGTCGGGGTCCTCCTCTAAGTTCTGCTCCAAATCCTGCTCCACTGATTGCCTGACAAACTCTGACCACCTTGAAGGATCATAGGGTTGGGGAAGTTGAGAAAGTTTCTTGTATTCAGGAGAGTAATTTACCAGAATATGAGCTGCTCTTCCACGACCGTCCCCGACGTACCTCCAGACGGTGACGATATCACCAAAGTTCACGAGATGTTGAGGGGGAAGAGCTGATTCACGAGCGGAAAGATCTGTACGGAAAGAGAATTATCAAGACATGCAACAGTTAATGACAAACCAAGAAAGGGAGTGAAGTCGACGTACTAGTCATTCGCCACTCCTTGAAGCAAGACAAACCGACATACTAGGGGCCGACTCCCTTCTCCCATTCTCCGCTGAAAATTAACAGGTCGTCCTTGTATCCCTTGTCAGAATCAGGAAGGTGGGTGACAATGTACATGGACATGTCTCGAGCTTTGAGGCAGAACATTTGCTGGGGCATCACCCTCAGTAGAATGTAACAAAGAAGAACTTCCTCGAGGCCGAGGTTGACCCCTAGACGCCTATTCATCTCTACCACCCCCATAATGGTTCGAAAAATGTTAAGGCAACGTTGTACGGGGAAGATTTTGAACCGCGAGAGGAACTAAAGAAGCAAAGGCTGGAGGGCGAATCTGATCCTACCCTCAACGATGGCCTTGGTGAAGAACGGCATAGCATCCTCGGCGCCGATGCGATAGTCATGGATTGTTTTCTTAAAGTCCTCTATGCCGACGCTTCGGGCAATGTGATAGTGGCCCCTAAAGTTGGCTATCTGTTGGTCTCCCTGGACCAAAAACTTCCTCGGTCTGGAGGTCCGGCCTCATCTACCTCGGCAGTGGGACGTTGAACCCTCGGCATTCCTTATAAAAAGTAAGGAGTTTTTTTATCAGATGGAAAACCCAAAAGTATCCTACCAAGTCAAGTAACTAAGAAATGGGAGTCTAAGAGGCTCTTGGCCCCTAACTCACTCAAAGCAAGGTGATACTAGCCTGAGAACGGACCAGTCGCCAGAAAAATAAAGAAAATGACCAAAAACAGAGCACGACTCACCGGAAACAGCTGCGAAGACGAATCTAAGACACATGGAAAGCAATGAGAGCAATTCTCCTCGTCGGAAGTGGCTGGGGAGACGATGATTCTTCAAATGGGTTGTAGGTTGCGCCGATGGTGTCTCCGGCAAAAACTCTGAGTAAATGTTGAGGGCAAGAAAGTAATAAAGAGGGGGGCTTTGTTTATATAGAGTACTCCCCCCATCATTGTGCACGAGACACGATGGCAGGCGAATTGAATGCGCACGACTTCTGAAGAGACAGAAAACGGCAGGAAGCAATGACCAGACAGTTGGGCAGTTAAGCCCTTTCACCTTCTCTCGACACGTGTCCTCACCGGGAGAAGAACGAAGAGCTGGGGGGCAGTTGATGGGACATTTCTAAAGAAAGGGCTAGATCTTAACGCTTGTCCTCGGCCCTGAGGATCACCACCCAAAGCCCTCGGTTTCGAGGGATGACCTCTACTATTACACCACCTTCACTCGGCTCCGATGCCATTGACCTCCTGGAAGTACATGTTCTCGGCATTGGGACGAATCCTGAAGTAGCGTGTCTTCTGCGTCGAGGCCGTCTCTACAACTGGTTCTCGGTCAAAAAAATCCGCTCACTTGGGACAGAATGTCGCGACTTTAGAACCTTGAAACTCGCCCACTTAAATCATTAGTTTATCTTCCCAATGAAGCCAACAGGCACATCAACAAACACTCTACCAAAGAGTGACAGCCATGTGGCAACAAGTGTGGCTTAGGAGCTAACACGAGACAGGTACGTCCATACTGTCACATGGCTATCGTCAGGAAGCATTTAATGAAATCTCCAGTGATGGGACATGAGTGAAGGTCTAGACGAGATGGAAGTATGAAACATTTAATGTCCTGACAGCCGGGCATTCAATGCATTCACGCAGAAGGGTGGGCATTGAATGCTCGGCAGAGCGAACAATTAATGTTAAGATGTTCCCTGCAAAAGGGTGAGGGGGCACATTGCCCCATCTCTGACAGTTACCCATTGTCTGGGCAATCAACAATGATGAGCCTTGAAAGGTATAAATAGTCTCCAAAAATACAATACTAAGGTACGCAAATACTCCCCTAAAAAAGGTCTACACAGTGTTTTCTCCTTCCCCCCGCTCAAAAAACTGACTTGATCGTTGGTGGGGATACACCAAAAAACACTCCGACACCCTTCTAACCCGTTTTTATGTGTGCCAGGATCCACCTTGGCCCTTAGAGCAATTCATCACCACTCCTTAGGCCTCCTTTGGCCCTTTCAACCTGTTCAAGGTAATGAGAACTCTCACCGGATATAAAGATAAACCACCAAAGGAGACTCGTCACTATCCGTTCAGGTTCTGTGCCTGCCTCCTTTCTACCTTTAATCACCACCCTTAACTGTTTTGTATTCACCACGGAAGAGATATGTTCCAAAAAATATTGTGCTGAAATTCGCCCGCACATAAGATGTCTGCATTTTTCAGTAAGTTAGTTCATATACTTAATGACGCTACTAGAGAATGATGTTGGGTAAATTATGTTCAAAGTATGCACGTGTTCCTTCTCTTCTATGTGTTCATCAAAATATATTATCTTGCTCTTGCTGCTTGCTGTTATATCCTTTCTATTTTACTGGCTCAACCATCTTTGAAACATTGATGTGGAACCCCTATTATAAGTGTGGTTGTTGCTTAGAGTATAAGTAACTTATTGACAAGAATTTTGTCTTCAAATTGGTTCTTCTTATAGACTTATAGTCACTCCTTTTTATTTCTGAGATGCAATTTCACAAGGTATAGGTCAAATGGCCGTAGAACAAATTCCGCCTTAGCATAACCCTTTTCCACAATCATTCTTTTTTCAAAGCTCTTGTTTGAGTTCTTGAATTATTTATGCGCCCATGGAATAATAAAAAAAAATTGGAATCACTTTTGTTGGATATGTTTCCTGGAAAAACTTTTAAGACAATATAGTAGGACACGTTTTCGCTTGGCAGTGGTTGAAAATTTTGTGCATAACTAACTTAGGCATGGATGGAACTAAGTTGTGGCCCAATCGCCCAAGGGGTCATGGCCCCTGGGATTTTTTTAACACCCCCTGTGTTCAGTCATTATTTAGAGAGTAACTTCTCCTTTCGAAAGTGAACATTCCCCTCCAGAAGATGACAAAATCAGCATAGTGCTAACCTTTTCTTCCCCCATTAGCAGGTGCCATTTATTAGTAAATCCTATCATTTACCAACAAAAGTAATATTTGTGTGTTCATGTCATGTGTGTGCACTTCTCAAATTGTAACAAAGTGCAAAGGCAGTGAATTTAACCCAGGAAACCCTAATCTTAAGACAGTTGAGAGTCTTATTAAGTTTGGTCTCTCTATCGAGAGCCACGCAAGCTAACAGAGCAATATCATTCAACTTATGTTGAATCCAAATTGTTCTCTCTCTCGTTCTCTCTCTCTCTCTCTCACACACACTCACACTTTATGCTATTATAAAATATGATACAGATCTGATGATAACATGCCAAAGCCACAACAACCAAGCATGGCCGATCTTTCCTCAACAAATATCCTCGTCCTGGTGGTCATGGTGGTGGTCCTCGTCATCACAAGTCCCAGCAACCCAGTTAGAGTTAATGGTGACACCTAGGAAAAAGAACATGAAAACCAGAACAAGACAACTCAAAAACATAAGAATAGGTCCAAAGATCCACAAAAATAGAGGGAAAGAAAAGTAGAATGCACGCAGTCCTAATGACCAATAATAACTCCCTATGATCACCATCCTTCCCACATACTCAGCCGAGACACAATAATTGTGATGATGATGATCCCAATTTGATGAGTTAAATTTGGACAGTGTCCCTCAACCCGGAGTAGGGTTAGGGTTAAGGTTAGGGTTAGAATTAGGGTTAGAATTGAAGATTATGTATTTAGGGTTGGGCTAAGGTTCACTAACCAACCTGCCCAAGTTGCACCCCTAATTACAAGCATATTAAACATGATTAGGGTTGTCAATCGTGTTGGATTAAATGATTACGTGTCGAGTTAAACGAGTAACTGGTAAAAAACGTACAAACTCATACACAACACGTTTAATAAACAGCTAACACGACACGACTCGTTTAGCCCAATTAAAAAATAACAAAAAAAAATATTATTTTAACAAAATTTTAAACTTTTTTTTCTTTGCTTCAGACTGTATTTTCCACAATTGGAAGAGTTTTAACCAACTGTCCATGTGATAAACCACACCACAAAGAGGAGGAGGCCCACAACTCTTTTATAGGCAACTGCTTCCTTATTCTCTCCACTCCACTGTCAATGTAGGATTCAAAGAAAAAGGATATTCAATGCCTCAAGGCTAGGGACAACAGTAGACTAGAGAAAAATAGGTATTCGTCCAAATCCGCCCCATTTGGACCTGGGATGGACTATACGTATTAGATGGTGGACGTATACGAGAATACTCGTATAAACCTATGTGGGGATGGACTTACCCCATACCCTCGTCCCGTCCCCGTTACCCATTAAATATATATATATATACTCTTTTTAGTCTTTTAACCCTAATTTACTTTTCCCCTTCATTCGCCCACCTCTTCCTCTATCTCTCTCTTAACGATCAGCCAACCTTCACCTCCACTGCACCACCATCGTCAGATTCTCTGAAGCTCTAAACTTGAAACACCAAAATCTCCATCTCTGCTATATCTCTAGTATGAGCTATCTCCTCATCTCATGTTCTGATATTATCATCTCTAGTTTGAGATAATCTCTTTCACTCTCTTCTCTGTCTCTCTCACCACTGTCGTTCACCACATCGAAAAACAGTTGATAAATTTTAGATTTGTAGTTGATCTCTAGAACAGAGGAATCGTTTTGGATTTGTTTGGTTTATGAGAATCTATATTTATTAGGGTTTAATTTTTTCCCCTGGATTGTAATTGGGCTTCAATGGATTCTGCTACTTCTCAAACCGTGATTAATTGGGATAAGTATGTTTCCTTGATCTGCTTCCTCTTCATCTAACTACATTTAGTTAAATTTTTTTTGTGTTCAGCTCAATTCTTGTTCAATGCACATCTGTCTTTTGATATATCAACGAAATTTTTCGGCTTTCTATATGAATGTAGTATGTATATGTTTGTATATAATGATGGTGTTGATTGTGGAAACATTTGGTTTTCTTTATCGAAAAGAGCATTGAAAAAAGTCATTGTGAAAAATAAATATTAGGTTTCATTTTTAGGCATTTTACTTGGACCAAATCCAAATATGACCCCTTATGGAGAGTTGTCGGATGTTGGAGATGCTCTCGTTTGCATAATTTTTCTTGTAATTGATATTACAATTGGTTAGGAATCCTACTCCAGATGGATTCTAAATTTCTATTAGTTCTTGGAGACTAGGATTATTTTATTAGTAAAACAAGTGTTGTTTTAGAGTCTTACTTTTAAAACAAGTGTTTAAGATTTCTTCCGCTTAACTTTTCATAAACTTATATTCCTTATTGAAATTAGTTTTTCACAAAATAATGTTAGTGTCTACTGATACATCCCCTAGTGAGTTTCATTCCCCTGAAACCATACTTTAATTTTTTTATTTATTTCAATCTTTTTCCAAGCGAAAGCCACAGTAATTCACGTACTAGAACTTCAGATACAACGCCGAAAACATGTTATATTATGTTGTATTAGATTATTTAAAATGTTGTTGGATTATTTAAAATATTGAATTTATTTAGCTTGGGCTTAGGCAGGTACGGGGGAAGCGGGTAGGGGGATTAAAAATTTACCCGCGGACGGGGATGGGGATTAAAATTATAGCCGCTAACGGAAGTGGACCGGGGATGAACGGAATTTTTTTAAGCGGGTACGGGGATGAGGACTACACCCCCCGCCCCCCGCTTCGGTCTATTGACATCCCTACCCAAGGCTCAAAGCTTTTGTTTCTTTTTTTTTTTAAATGATTTCCTTCCCTTTTTTTAAAATGTTTTCTTTATTGATTTTTTTCACTCATTCATTATTTTATATA
>CM042185.1:574920-593153 GCA_023539305.1 Ilex asprella
CTTAAATTGATAAGTTTTTTTTAATCTCATTATATCTTTTACAAATTCAAAATGTTACACTATATAGATGATATTAATGAAAAATTTGATCAATTTAATTATTATGTTAGAGAAAATCATGTGTTTCAAAATCAAGAATAATTGTTGACTTATTGGGAGGAAAAAATTATAATTTCTTAATCGTTGGATGAATGAATTTGAAACTGTAAGATGTATTTCAAGATCAGTCGTACTCGTTGACTTTTTGGAAGGAAAAAAATTATAATTTCTTGGCCGTTGGATGAATGAATTTGAGACCATAGGATCGGCTTGTTGACTTTTTTTAAGCGAAAATATTAAAGAAAAAAATTATAAAATTTTGACCGTTGAATGAATGAATTTGAAACCGTAGGATCGGCTTGTTAAAGTCTTTGATGAATGAAGGTCGTTGGATGTTGAAGCCTAGATTGACTTGAGACCGTTGGATGTCGAAACTTTAATTGATTTGAGACCGTTGGATGTTGAAACTTTAATTGATTTGTGACTGTTAGATACTGAAGTCTTGAGATTTGAATCGCTCTGTTTTATATTATAGACTTTCAATAATGTCTAGCGGGAGAGTGAAAATGGGCTGGGATGGGCGGAGACCGGCAGGGATAGAGTTGATGGTGGAGGGAAACTACGAATTTTATGGGCAACGTACAAAATTATTTTATTTTAACTTTATTGTATTGTGAGCTGGCATATGGTTTAGCAACATTATTTCCCATGAAATAATATAAATATAATGTTGTAGAAAATAATCGATCATGTATGTGTATGTGTATGTGTGGGCCACACACAACGTAGTTTCGAATTTCGATTCTTGGAGAATCCGTCCAACTGTTATTTCTTTTTCGCTATTTCCAATCGTTAGTTGAACAAGAAAGAAGAAACAGATCCACCTCCCTCCCTTCCCCCTTGCTTTTCTCTTTATTCGATTCTCCCCCCCTTTTCTCTCTATCAATCCATCTATCAATCTCTCCTCATGTTCCTTTCTTCATTCAACAAAACCCTAGCCAATTCTCTCCCATACTCCATTCAACCAAAAGATTAGGGTTTCGCTTTACGAATTGTTCGATTGATTCCACAATCAGTTGAAAACGGCGAGCTTTTCTTTCCCTAAAGAACAGAAAGCTCGCCGATCATGTCAAGGCGATCCCCATTTTCTCTTTTTGTTCTCATAACCCTCATAATCACCCTCAATTTCCCACCTGCCGTCCGATCGGACGAGAATTTAATCCGATTACCCTCCGATGATGGAGAGCTCTGTCCTGGAACGGTGGACCCTGGTTCTTGCCCCGTCAAGTGCTTTCGGACGGATCCAGTTTGCGGTGTCGACGGCGTCACTTACTGGTGTGGCTGCGCGGACGCTCTCTGTGCCGGTACACGCGTGGCGAAGCTAGGGTTTTGCGAAATTGGGAATGGCGGTGGTGGTCAGGCGCTCTTGTTGGTTCACATTGTTTGGCTCATTTTGCTTGGTTTCATCGTCTTGTTCGGGCTTCTTTGATCGAGTTCTTCTCTTCTCGGCTCATTGATTTGATGATTCATTTTGTCCTGGAGGTACTTAGATTTGATACGATTTCCTTTATTTATGTATATGGTTTTGTGTATCATTGTGTATTGGAGAGAGAATTTGTGGACTAATTGTTACTTTTATTATTTTTTCACTGATCATTTCGAAATTGTTCTTTCCATTATAGAATTGTTTGTTTGATCCTATAAGTTGCTTGCAATTTCGAATTGTTTGTCCTTGTTCTTTGTCAATGTCGAGTAACTGCGAAAGGTAAGTGGGCATTTATTTTCAAGTTAGACAAGGTCTAACTTTTTGTAGAATCAAGGGATGAACCATATTCAAGCTAGAACATTTCTGCTAACAAAATATATGAGCTTTAATTCCTCTTTTCACATTGCCCTGTTTTATGGAGTTTGTGAGATTTGCATTGACTGGTCCAATCAATTTGCCATTGATTCATTCCCTATCCCAGACAGTTCCGTCTTTCTGTTCTGTCTCTGTTTTATGGCTTTAAAAGTTCCCCCTCTCTGCCACTTGCATCTCATTCCATATTTTCCGACCTCTTGAATACATTTTTCCAATTTATGGATCGAATCCTTGAATTTCTTTAAATGTCTGGTCACATGACGGTCTCTGCCGTTGCATCCCTACTGTTATTATTATTTTTTTGTCAGATTCTAATAATCTAATTAGAAGCAAAATTAACAATTTACTGGGTTGAACTTTGTTGCCAATCTGCAAATTAATAGAAAAACTCTCTAGATTCTGGTATGACCTCTATGGTTTTATAATTCAATTATAATCAACCTTGGAAGCAATTTAGTGAATCATAAAAGCAAACAACACAGTAATTAGATTTTGGATGGAAGGTGAGAAAGAAAACATGAACAGAGGTCCATATCGTTGATGTATTCTGAATGTATGCTTAAATCCAATGGGATATAAATTGCTTTGACAAGGTTGTCTGTCCCTAGATATGAACGTTTTTGAGAGACCGTTCCTGGTTGCCTATGTACCATGGATTGAAGGCAATAGAGAAACATATACGCCATTTATTTGATAGAAACTAACAGAGTATGATGTGGGCTTCGAACATCATTTCTGGTTGGTTTTCTTTGTTATTCAGTTGATAGGACCCCTTTCAGACAGCATGTAACTTGGTCAAATCATGATATTCATCCTCAGATTTTCCAGATTCTTTGGGGGCAAGCTTACCATTATTGTTTTTCTTCAGATGCAAGGATGGGCAAGATAGAGGAAATGCTAGTTTCCTTTTTAACTTATGAGCTTTGATGTTCAGTATGCTTGGGATGCCCCTTGCTTATCTGAGGTGTGTATATGTTTTACAAAACAAAAATTAGGGAAAACAAGAAAAACAAGAAAAGTGTTGTTCATTTGACACTCTGCCGTGGCTGGTAAACCAGTCTCATATAGTTATCAGGCAGTGGAGGTGAATCACCAATATCTGGCTTCAATTATGTAGGAAGATGATCGCTCAATGACTGTGTTCTTCACTTTCCAAGGAAAACAAGAACCGAACTCCAGCAGATCCATGACTGGGTGATCAGCTTGTGACTAACAACTGTTGCCTAGTCCCTTATTCTGGGTGATCCGCTTGTGACTAACAACTGTTGCCTAGTCCCTTATTCTCAGCCAGTCTGGGTTGTCAAGATCCAAATTGGAATGGGGTCCTGGTACTGGTCAGAATGTTCGTGCGGGTTCCTGGTTCTGGTCACAGTGGTCCAACAAAAAGGCGAAGTAGTGGTGTCTTTCTTTCCATTACAAAAGACACACTTCTCCTGTTCCCTCCCTGTGTCCACTAGCGCTAAGCTTCCGTATATAAACCACTGGAAATAACATACTTTGGTTGCTTTTATATTGTTTTTGCTGTGAGAGAAATTCAGGGGCTATTTGGTTGGTGTTTTTGTCTTGTGTTTTGTGTTTTTGTTTTCAATTTTTGTCAAAAATGAAAACAAAAATATGCTTGGTAATTATTTTTGTTTTTTGTTTCATATTAGTTGTCTTGGAAACAAGCCTAAAAAATGGGAACAAAAAAAATGTGTTCCAAGAAATACGAGAAACACAAAACACACGTGTTGGATTTAAATGAGGTCTCAACTTCTAGTTTTTTTAGCCACAAAATACAACTTCATGTGATGAACTATAAATATGGGTGTTTCTCATTTTTCGTCCTCACCGAACACACTTGAACAATCCCTTTCTTTTATTCTCTCTCTCTCCAACTCTTTTTTTTCTTCTCTCTGTGCAACTCTCTCAACAACGACTCTCTCAACAACTCTCAGTAACGACTCTGATGGGGATCGTGTATGAATTGGATAGATATTTTAGATTAATTATGAGAGTAATTTGGATACTTTTAATATTTATCTTTTAAGTATTTTATTTTAACTTTTAAGGGTCTATTTGTTATTATTTATTTATTTTAGGGTTTTAGTTTTCCTATATAAAAGGATGCATGTAAGGATTTTATTTAAATTAGACTTTGATTATTATTGATTACTGATATTGAATATTGATATTGCTTACTCTTCAAATTATCTCCTTGTTCTCATCATCTTCTTCTTCTTCCTTACTTATTCCTAATTTTTTTCCTTCTTATTCTAAATTAATTTGGTATCAGAGTATAACTTCGATTCGTACAAATCACAAAAATCTCAGCAACACTGTACATAAAAAAAATTGTTCTTCGAAGTCACAGCAACACTATTCATCGGAAAAACACTGTTCACGCGCACTGTTGTTGCTCTTGTCGACTCAAGATCGGCTGGTCATGACTGTCTCTTCTGCTTAACAAAATCACCTCAAAAAATTCTAGAAATTTTAGAAATACCCTCAAAAGTTTCAGAAATCACAGAAATATCATCCAAGCAAATCCAAAAAATTACAGAATCCCCTAACAAGTTTCAAAATTTCTAAAATTTCATCACAACAAAGCTTGATTATGGTATGCATACTCCCATAGAAATTTGAGACTAATATTTTTATTCATTGGGAAATTAGAGAGTTTGCAAATGGTATGCAATTTTTGGAACTTCTAGTGGTGGTTGTTCAACTTCTAGAACTTTCTGAGGTATTTGTTTAATTTCTAGAACAGCTGGATGTTGCAGCAAGGGACAATTTTTTTTTCCGCTGCTTATGGCGATGAACAGTGCGCGCGATGAACAGTGATGACGTGATTTTTGTGACTTGTACGAATCGAAGTTGGGCTTTGATATCAAATTAATGTAGACTAAGAAGGAATAAAATTAGGGATGACAAGGGAAGAAAAAAGATATGAGAAAGGAAGAAGAAAGATATGAGAAAGGAAGAAGAAGGGGACGAGAAAAAAGAGAGAATTTGAAGAGGAAGTAATATCAGTATTCAATACTAGTAATCAATAATAATCAAAATCTAATCTAAATAACCCTTACATGCATCCCTTTATACAGGGAAACTAAAATCCTAAAATAAATAAATAATAATAAATAAACACTCAAAAGTTAAAAGAAAATATTAATGATGGGGATCGTGTAGGAATTAGATATATATTTTATATTAATCATGAGAGTAATTTGGATACTTTTAATATTTATCTTTTAAGTATTTTTTTTTAACTTTTGAGGATTTATTTGTCATTATGTATTTATTTTAGGGTTTTAGTTTCTCTATATAAAAGGATGCATGTAAGAGTTTTATTTAAATTAAACTTTGATTATTATTGATTATTGGTATTGAATATTGATATTGCTTCCTCTTAAAATTCTCTTTCTTTTCTCATCCATTTTTCTTCCTTTCTCATCCCTAATTTTTTTCCTTCCTATTCTACATTAGACTCTCTCTTCTCTTCTCTCTCTCAGCATCTCTCTCTTCTCCTGAGTTCTCCCCTCTCTCGTTCAACAAATAAGGGACTTCCACTCACAGATCGACGAAGAAGGGACTTCCACTCACAGATCAACAAAGAATAATCTTCCTTTCGCTGTATATATATGTATAAATCTACATAGATTTGTACATTACAGACCCTAATCGTATTTTATTTTTGTTTTATCTGTATTTTTTGCACCACAATATACATAGATATGTATATTTGAGGACTTTTATTGCATTTGGTTGCCCTTTAGTTTTGTTCGGGTAAGAGTGACTCTTCAAAATACTTCCCTCTCAATTTGTATGTAGTTTTGCTTCAGTTTTTTTTTTTTTTTTTGTGAAAATCAAATCTTTCTCCATTTCGAGGAACAGTAAATAAAGTCTTGTGTGATATATTTATTTGTAAATTGTGTAATAGCTTTTCTTTTGAGGAGGTAATGAATCACCAAGGATGCATTTTAGCATTATAGGAGCTAGGGTGGAATGTGTTTGGAAGAGCCAGTCTCATCTTGAACAAAGGCTTAATCAACCCCACTATTCTTGCATTGCAATGAATTGGGTATGGCATTCCCTGTTTCAGAAATTTGTTCAGATCCCCAAAACAAAATTAAAATAATAAGCTTTTAGATGATTGGAGGCATTAGTAAATGTCAAGATATGTGTCACATTAAGCTTTTTTGTGAGTTCATCAGCCTCTCTCACTTGTGAAATTGCATTGATTGAAAGGGAATCCTTCAATTGGAACCCCATGGTCAGCATTCCAGCCAGCAAACCCTAGCTTGTGTGTGCGTGTTTGTACGAGTGGGAGAACCAAAGAACTGTAACTTAATTGACATCAGAGATGTTATTTACAGATAACAATTTCATAATACTTGAACCAAATATTTACAACAATATATTCTCTCTTTCTTCCTCCTTCCACCTCTGAGGATTGGATCTATTAACCGAGTATAAGAAACATGGACCTAGTTTTCATATGTACAACTTTTATTTACATCAAAGAATATGAAAGCACACCTCAAGTTAAGTAGGACTGTTAATCGAACTGAGCTACTCGAGCTTGATTTGAGTTCGACTCGGTTTGGGCTCGTTCGAATACGTAAACAAGTCAAGTATGAACACAATTTTAGGTTTATTTATAAACGAGCCGAGCTCGAGCTCGAATTCAAGCTGTTTGACTGGCTTGATTAAGCTTGATATTTTTTTACCTTATTTTACTATTTTTTTTAGTGGTCCAATTATAGTCGTTCATTCCAAACCTCTAATGAGATCCAACGGTGATGACAACATGTATATTAACTTGTCTAACCCTAAATCCCTAATACACCCAAACCCAATCTCAATCTGAAGGCGCCCTCAACTCCATCTCTCATTTTCCACTTATCGGTGAAGCCCTCAACTCTCGTCTGCAACTCATCGGTAAAGCCCCATCACTCGTCTCCATCTCTTCCTCGTGGATCAGGTACAACTCTCAAGCGATAAGAGTTTGGTTGTGCTGCATCTCATCTGAACAATTACTTTGTGCATATCAAATTTGAACATCTATGATTATATATTTTGTTTGGCCTCTTGTTATTAGCTTTGAGCTTTCATTAGTCTATTTTTCGATTATTCAAGTACAAATATAGGGCTGGTTGGTTATTGAATTTGGTCATTCACCCAATACACCATCGAGGAATTTTGGCATGGCCCATTAACTTGGAAAGGAAAACATTGGGCCTCCTGGTCACCAATGGGAGTACTCACCTGCCTTCTCTCTTGTATTATAAGTTGATTGCTGGGGCTGTCTGATTCAGTTTTGATCTTTTGTAGTTTTGGTGGTCTGGGTGTCTGAACCTGTAAATGTTTGACTGTTCCCTTGCATGTGTTGGTTGGTTTATTCAAAACTATGATGATAAACACAGAACTGGTATTGGGTTATGTTTGATTAATTCAACTTGGCTTTGTTGAAGGAGACTAGGGGATCCGTTTTCTTGACAAATTGTATGCTCTTTTGAAACTGATTTTTATAATCAGTTTCATCATGTGGCTAGTTGTTGTTTAATTTGGTTGTTTTATGTACAATTCTTCTTATTGGTGATGTGCATCAGTGCATGTGAATGTTGTGTGTTGGGTGATGTCCATGGAGAAGCTGATTATGAATTTGTTATGTTGTGTTAAGTGGTGTTGAATTTTGTTAAAATTCAAGCATGTTCGCAAGCCTGAATTCGATTTCTTTGGTCAAGCTTTATACGAGCTAGAGCTCGGATTCAAGCTTGTTAATAGAAAATGAGTCTAATTAAGCCGAGCTTGAACTTTTCATTTTTTAGTCAAGCCGAGCTCGAGCTAAAAAAAAAAAACTTGATGTTCGAGCTCAAGCTGAGCTTGAACATCTTCTTAAAATGTAAAGCCGAGCTTGAGCATGGTGATGATCGTCGAGCTCGGCTCGATTAACTCCCCTAACCTCAAGCAACCTTTTATCTTCCTCTGGCCTCTTCTTTTTGTCATCCGCAGCAAATTCACGTAACACTATCATCTACAGCAAATTCACATAACACCATAAAACATGAAATAATTACTAAACATATTTTTTATTTTTATTCTTATAATATGATAGACAAAAATGACTCCTAAACATGTTTTCTGTTTCAGTGTTTCCCATAAAACAAAGACAAAAATTGTCTATATTTTTGAATTTTTTGAAGATGCGTAAACAAAAACGTTACCAAACGACCCCTCAATTTTGGACGCAGTTCTACACTTCAGTCTGTTCCAGGTTGGCCATGAGCAACACATGGTCGTGTTACCCTAGACCATACCATTTTCATCCCCAATACTTTCCAGTGGTTATGAATATAGTTTTACAAGGCACAATATCTTCAACATCCTGTTTGCAGGCCTTGCATAGTGTATGTTGTGGTAAATATTATTATGGTTGGCATATACATAATTGTAACACCCTCATCCACTTCGTAATATTTCAAGAGCGCTAATAACATTCACAATCACTAAATGATATAGTTTCCAAATGAATAAACTCTGATACCAATTTCAAATATATTTCAAATATAAACTTCCAAACTACTATAACTTACATGTCTCAGATATAAAATTCTTTCAACTCAATCCGTATAACATAACACATTTTCAAATCCTCACTAAAGAAAACAAAGAAAATATTGACAGTTCAAACATACGCGGACTTCCTCACCACCAGCTAATCTGAAAAGGGGGAAATAATATAGGGTGAGCATCAACAGCTCAGTAGAGTAGCTCAATTTTCAAGAAAACGAGTTTGAAAATACTATAGTTTAGCATGATTGGGCAAGAATCCAAAACGAGCATTTGATACATATATGTCAGCAAAAATGTCATTTCATATAAAACTATAACAGTTAAATAAAACTATAAAAGAAAGTCCAGAAATTCAAGTACAGTGTTACACTGGTGGGCAATTCATCCTAATAAACCACTAAGGGTCCATACGAACATACGATCCAACCTTTTGGGAGACTTCCACCCCGAGGAAGATACGCTCCCTAGTCACTGTTCAATACCCAAGTTCGAAGACCAACAAGGCCACCCAGACATTTACAAACTCAATGAATACTCTCTACGACCTCAAACTGGAATGTAAACCCTTTTGCCACTCGACCCGTGTGCACTTATAATTTCATAAAAAGAATCCTGGAGTTTCATTGAATACAAACAATAAGAGTAATACGATCATTTCCAAAACATTAGTGCAAACCGCACTCAGAAATCTTGATCCGAGTCCGAATTCACGTCAATATTCAAAACACCCAATTATATATTTCAAAACATGCACAAGAATCATAATTAACATATGAAATAATTTAGAAATAAGTTTGGAAAGCATCACCTGTTTTGATCTAAAATAACTAAAAATTAAACAGTGTTATTTTTCAATGAAATTTAATACACATACTCAATTAACCTACCTAAAGATGAATATAAAATTTATTTTCTCAAATTCGCTCAAAACTAGGTCAAATTTACCCCGGAGGTCAAAACAATCATTTTATTCCTCATATCGATCCGGCCTTTGGATCGATTTAAAATTTTACCGGGACCGCAGCACGGACGTTACGGAACTTTTGGAACCAACCAGAGGTTGATCAGAGATCAGACGCTCCCTCACGCACTGTTGGAGTGCACTGGTATCCTTCATCTTCTTCCTTGGTCACCTTGACCAAAACCCTAAATTCCTTCCACCAACCCTAACCTCCCTACTTCTCAACCTTCTCCCTACTCAATGCACCTTTTCAGCTAATTTTTGAACCTAAACACTCACCACACATCACTCTAACAAACCCTATAATTCTCAAGCTTTGAATTAAACTTAAACCCGTAAAACAAGAAGGTCAAAGATAACAAAAAATAAGGTTTTTAGTTTATGGTCAGACCTGCAACTGCCCGTTTCACCCCCAAAATGACCTCTAAATCCAATTCAAAGGCCGGAAATGGATTCCTTGACCCCAAATTAGCTAGAACCAAGCCCCTTTTTGAAGCTTAAACAAGTTTTATCAAAATCATATTATCACCATTACACCACCACAGACCACGACAAACCACCATTAAACAACTCCTCAAGATCTCCCAAACTCAGTCATACCAAACAATTAACCCAAATCATGCTCAAATCTAAAACCCGTTTCCAAATCCAAAAACTCATTAAACTTTAAAACATAAATTCATGCATTAATACTAAACCAAATCAAAATCTAAATACATATATGAGTTCCTAGCATCCATATTAGGCTGTGAGTATATCTCTTAATGCTCCAAGAAGTCTCTACCAAAAATTCAAAAATTCAAAGTATACTTTCTCTCTCTCTAACTTGTCTTTCTCCTCTCTCTCTTCCCACCAAATTCTTCTCCGTTTTATCCCCCTAAGCAGCTGGGTGTCCTCCATGCAAGCTAGCAAGCATCCATCAGCCACCTTGCATGTGTAGAAGACTCTTGAAGCTTCAATGACATTTTGGTAAATTTTCAATTTTGTCAAATTCGAAAATTAATTCAAAATAATATTTTTTTCTAAATTACATATATATTAATTCAAGCACTATAAAATTATCTATCAAATTTTTGGACATCGAATTGTTCTCTAATTTGATCCGCTAATACAATTCTAGCATTCCTAATTCACTGATACACATTAATTCTACTTTGTCCATTTTGTGCTTCCTGACTCATTTTTTTTTCACCAACCGTATTCCTATACCTAGCAGATATCTTAGCCGCACACACCCAACAAATTCTAATTACCAAAACTCGGGTTATTACAATAATGGCTGAAAGAAATTGTGAAAGTTTATTTAGCCGGCATTGCAGAAGGTATGGGTAAGAAAAGAATAATCATGCAAGGTCGGCTCAACAGTAGTATAATAAAAGCCCAAAAATTTTAGAAGTCAATAATAAATTAAAGATCAACTATTAAAATTCTTTTTAATTTAACTTAACAAAAAAACTCTTCAAAGATTACGTCAAAAAAATAAAATTTAAAATTTACGTCAAAAGTACAGTTCACCTCACACATACACATTTATTTAAGGATAAAAAAAGGTTAACAATTCGATAAAAAAATATAATAAGTATCTCTCTTCAAAAAAAACACAATTTATTAAACTCAATTTTGTTTTCATTTAAACACAAAAATATGAACTAATTAAATTGTTCATTCTCATAAAGGATCCACAATAAAAACTAGTTAATATAAAAAAAAATTCAATAATGTTTAATATATATTAGATGCCTAAATTACTAAAAAAGAAAAATTATGTGACACCACATTGTAATATTGAGCATCTTTATTATAATAGTACCTTATAACGGTCAATGAAAAAATGCATTAAATATAAAATAATATAGATATTACTTTTAATCCTTGCGCATTATCCAGTAATCAATTTGTCTCACTTAATCAATTTTATAAACGAAGACTTGACAGTGAAAGACAAGTAAAGACTACATTTGTTATAAGATGCACATATACTTGAATCTTTTAAATAAGAGGAGGCACAATAGGTCCAGTCCAGCCCGACCATTAAAATAGTCACGTAGAGCCTAAAAAATTTAGAGATCCAATTTAATTTTCAGCTCTTTTGTTTAGCTTCAAGTTCTGAGGCCATTTTAAAAAGACTAAGTTAATGGCCAAACATATTTCACAAGTCTATCTAAAGCGTTATAGAAAACTCTAAAATTTAACAATATTTTTACAAGTCTATATAAATTTTTATAGAAAGTTTTAAAATATAACAAAGTCTTCTAAAAAAATCTAAAATTAATGACTTCTAGCTTAAAAAGTAGCAATCTCTATCAAATTTTTTTCACTAATTTTTTCTTACTCTCACCGCTTCTCTCCAACTCTTTCTCTCCCTTCCAGTCTCATTGTCTTGCTCTGATTTTTTGTCCGTATCTTTAGCTATATTGTTATTTCTTTAAGACTTTATTCTTTTTTTTTTTATCAGCAAATTTTATTCAATTTATTCATTTGTAAGATCTTGTCTACACAATTACACCTAATTTTTTGTTTGATCCTGCTTGATCTCAAATTCCTTTGAATCCATTATCTTCCTTAACGACCAACTCTCTCTTTTGACCACCAACACTGGACAACTTGAAACAAATCTACTACAAAATTATTGGAGCATAGTTTGTATAATGTCCACAACTCTATGCAAAAAGAATATGCATCCTACCATCAATCTTTACCCGCAAAAATAGTTGATTTTGTACTATTCAGAAACCAGAAATTCTATCTATAATCTTCCTTTTTGGAGTTTTGGAGGGAAAAGACAGGTTCACCAAGATGATCTGGGTAAGCTCCTTTAATAGCTGTGGGGATCTTATTCTCTTCATATGGAGAATCAACCTTGATGTTTCATCATATTTTTGGAAGCTCATGACCAGAATTGTTGCCAATTAAGCTTTTGTACATATTGAGCGCTTGAGCCATCATGTTGGCAGGATTGGAAGCACTAGTAGGAAGCAATAATGTTGTGCCCTAAAGAAAATAGGGAAATTTTAATGAATCATTCAAAGAATGAAGCATGTACTATATTACAGCTTCTAATAGCACTATAATTTACCTCCTTTGCAATCTTGCTGAAGGCTTGGATATACTGCTCAGCAATTCTCAAACTTGCAGCCTGCAAATACCAAAACATTTAGCCTTAATCGATATCTAGCTGTGAACCAAAGTTTTCACTGACTTTAGCCCTTTTGTATTTACAATTATAGGGAAAAACCACACCTCAATTGCTAAATACTGGGGATGATTGTTAGAAAACTCTCATGAAGAACCAAACATTCACTAGCCAGATAAAATGGAAGACTGAAAAAGGTCATCAAAATTTAGCTCAAAGCCTCACCCTATTCACAACTGTTTAAACCCTCGGCCCTAAGTTCATCATAGCTATACTCGACTTTTGTGTGCGACAACAGATTTCTTCGATTGAATAACAAGCCAATTGGATTGTACATAAGCAATTGTATGGTTAATTTGAGATTTTAGGAAGAGAGACTTCTACATTGTATCAATGTATAACTACAAAAAAAGCAATCAAACTACTGAAGGACCTCACCTCCATGCCCCCATGTTCTTTAAGTGTCTGTGATACCATAGCAATTCCTTTGGAAGTTGCTTGTGCTCTAGCAAGGATGGCTTCTGCTTCTCCTGATTTATTAATTTGAAAAAAAAATGTTAAAGAATCAGGATAGAAGTTGCCAACGAGAAGGGAAATCAACACTTGCAAAAAGGAGCGTTGATATGATCCATGGCATCATTGAAGGGATTAAGAAGCACAATAGGTGTGGGGTCAAGAGAATGAAGGATCAACTTGAGCAATATTGAACATCAAGAACATCACATATTACAGCCAATCAAAGAAACATGTAAAAAAAAGGCAAAATTTGTGAAGACTAGTGCATAACACTTGCAGCATTCTTCAATAACAAAAATTTCCACCTTAAAAATGAAATTTATCACCAATGGAAATATTACACAAGAAGTTGTAATACCTATTTTTAAAATTAACAAATCGGCTCCTTCCTCGCCTCCCCCTCCACCCTTTAAAAAAAAAAAAAGGCCCCTCCGTTTACATTGAATAAATTGAGGACACAATTTTACAAGTATTTTTTGTCATTATTATTTATCAGTACCCAACATCTTATGCTATTTGACTTTTCAAAATGTATGAATCACTTTTGTCAGATACTCAATTCTTCAATAGGAGTGGTAATGCCACCTACATGTTCCAATTGACATTCACCGAACAAGTTTGTCTAGAAATTCAAGTTTATCATTAAATTGCACTAGAAGTCTCTTATGTCGCATAAAACACCATTTTACCTTGGAAATATTTAAGAAATAAGCATTAAAGTATCACTCTATTTTGGATATCAGATGAATACCACCCTCAAAAACATGCCTGCATCTGACACATGTATCCAAGCCCATGTAACACAGTCCAACAGTATAATAGCCACAAATGCGCTATTTGCCAGGGAGGTAAAAAGGGGAAGCAGCAATGTGATTGATAGAATATGATAACTAACCTTGAGCTCTGTTAACCTGGTCCATCTTTGCAGCTTCTGATGCAAGGATGACTGAGCTCTTTCTCCCATCTGCAATATTAATGTTTGCCTGCCTTTCTCCTGTTTAATATTGAAGCACATCAAATACAAGAAAATACACAAAGGAGAACATTGGTTTTGTGTATTATGTTCCTTGCAAAAATTGTAAGCTTTCAGGCAATTTTTATCCATTCCTAGCCTGAAGTGAGAATAGCAACCAGTGGAATTGTTCCTTGACATACCCTATAGTTTTTAATGGGGCGGGGATTGGGGCAATTTCTAAGCTTGGTAACAAAAATTACAATCATTCATATCAGGGAAAACTTACCTATGGACATTTCCATCAGGGAGATTGGGAAGTTAGCTGCATCTTGACAGTGGTTTCATTCACATAGATGGGAGCAACATATGATACATTGATATCTATTCATGGTAATGGGATGATTTCTCACAGCCCCCATTCTCTAAGTAAAACGGACAGAGAACCCAGAGTCACTCATCCACAATCCAATTTCTAGAGATCTCGGAGTATTGACTCTGGGACACTCCGTACTCTGACCCCCTTTGTCGTCTCCCCTCACTGCTATCTTCCCAACTAGTTTCAGTTTTTGGATCCTACTCTTTGGTGGTGGAGAATTTTTTTTGGCTTTTGGTCTGAGTTCACGGTCATCCCAGCATTGTTTGTAACAATATCTCAGTGTGTGTCATACGTTGTAAATTTGAGGGGTATACTAGAAGATTTATGTGAATTCCTTTTTTCTTTTATATAAATAAGTAGTAGTTCGTTAATTCTGGCATCCGCAGTAAACACATTGGAGCTCTTGCTTAAATGGTGGCATGAGAGTTATTTCAATTCTTAAATGGTGCATGTATTGGATTTTGTGCCATTCTTTATTTGGTTAACCTCCTCTTTTTATTGAATTCTGATATGTTTCAACCAGTTATCAAAGAAATAAATTATAAAACCATGTGAATGAAATAATAAGTTCACTCCTTATATTTGAAGCCTATAGATGGTTTAATAACAAGTATGCTACACCCTTAACCCTACCCATTCAGTAGACTATTAGACTGCACAAAATAAACTCAATTACAAATCAAAGAGGGGAGATGGTGAAAACTTGGTTACCTTCTGACTCAAGAACCATAACTCTCTTTGTGCACTCTGCTTCCGCCTGCATCTCCATAGCCACCCTCACTCCCCGGGGAGGACATATATCCCCTTAAAAAGAAAATATATGGGACTTATGTATAACTTGCCATGGAAAAATATAGATGAACAAAAATTCTTCAACCTACTTATTTCATAACGCAGACATTTCAGACCCCAAGCTGTTGCCGCATCATTGATGGCCATCTGAAAATAAAGCACACTTGTAGAGCAAGCAATTCCAAGCATATAGGAGCATCAACATATTGCACTTCATTTACCATATATAGCAACAACGAGCAAAAGAGTATAGGTGTAAGAACAATTTTATTATAGAAAAGATTAAATGTTCAATTCCACAATAACAACTATGTACAAGAATAACTTCCATTAAAATATTTGGTTGATGTGTCCAATAAGATTTCAAAAAGAACTTTTATTGGTAGAATTAGAAAATAATACAAATATTATCATATTACTTGGTCCTTTATCTCAACAACTGGATTCTCAAAAGTTCACAAAACCACCAAAAAGTGCTATTACGTCTTAACAAAAGAGTTAATACATATGATATGCTCATTTGCAATACAAGTGTGAAAGACAAAAAATACGCAAACAACTGTTATCTATCATGAAGAATTATGGAGGTTACTCATAAACAACAGTACTCTTAGACAACCAATTACCACGCATAATTGAGAAGTTTAACATTGTTAGACTACAAGGGTGTATCCTCTTCTAATGTTTAAATTAGAAAGTGTGTAGTGTTGTTAAATTACAGCTTTCTGAATCCAAGAGCAAAGATATGCAGTTTCAATTATTGCTAACAAAAAAACCGATAGTAAACCTTACACGAAGTAAACTGTTAAGTTACAGTAACAAAGGTGTCAACAGGGCACTTCCGTGCAAGTGATAAACCACAAATCATAAATTCGAACAAAGTCTATAATATATAACCAATGTAACAACTACCAACTCATGCAAGGTGATATCCCTGCTACCAAAAATATAATTAGGAGAAAAACAAAAGACTATAAAAAATTTAACCCCACTTAGTTAACAGCTCACCACTATCTTGTCATTCCACGTATCTCTTTCCTTGAAAGTCTGATCTAGAGTGATCTTCCCGAGCTCACTGCACATAGTTGTCTGTGAAGGCTGCATAATTGCATACAAGGGATTCTCAACTCTGTAAGACGCTAATTGCGGGTCTACAATCTGCAATCAACCAATCCGATTATAATCTACTAAAACACCTAAAACACTATCAAAATCCAAAAATTATACAAAAACAGAAGACGTACTTTCACATACAGAACTCCATCAATCAAAATACTGACATTATCCTTTGTGATAGCAGATTGTTCTAGAATCGGAATGGCCTCTTCCTTCAGAGAATGCACGTAGGCAATACGGTCAACGAATGGAATCAAAATGTGGATTCCGGGAGTCAACGTCTTCACATATTTTCCGAACCGCTCAATGACGTATGCCTTCTTCTCCGGAACTATTCGTACTCCCCAATTAATTGGAGTTGGAATGTCATGTCTACACTTACAAATCACAAATTACACGTTAGAAACCCATACATTTATATATACGAACACAATCACATTCACGAATACATAATGAAATAGAATCTTATACCTGAGGCTTGCATCGTCGCGGTTGGTACGAATATGGCGGACGGAGGTGGAGAACAGTGAAGGGAGAGGAGAGAGGCTACGGTGATTGGAGAGGAGTGAGGACCGATTGAGAATCGAAGACGGAGATGAAGTAGAGATTGGCCTACTATAGCTAATCGATGTTTGAGGAAGGTATTTCAACAATTGCAGGTTATTCAGAGACCTTGATCTTACGATGTTCATCTTCCAAATTGTGCGTTGAATCCGTAGAATCTGAATTCGAGTTTGGGGATATTCCGTGTTAATCTTTCTTGTATGGAGTTTGAGAGAGAGTAAAACTGATTCCCCAAGTTACTTGTTCTTCAGGGCAAGAGAAGAGCGTACTTACCTATATACCAAACCCTTTCCCAAGTCACTTGCTCTTCAGTTTTTTTTTTTCTTCTAAAGATTGAGGTTGTCTCTTGTTGGGTGGATAACTTGAATCCGTTAAAAAAATTTATTTGGCAATAAGTCTATTTTTTATCTTATTAATAACTATTTAAATATACTATTTTTTTAAATCTAAAAAATATCCTTAAAAGTGTTATTGTGTTCAATTATAAAAACCTTAAAAACTTTTAAAGTAGTTTTAAATTAATTTCTTAAATTAAAAATTATTATCATTTAATTCATTCATAAATTCAAATTCAAATTTATATTCTCTCTCGTTAAAAAAAAAAACCCTCTCATTCAATAACAAATGCAAACCTTCACAATAATAATTACAAACCGTAATGTAACATCTATTTTTTTTTCACAGTAACATTAAATTTTTATGCACAGTAACACAACGACTTTAACAAAACTCCTAAGGATATATGTTGCATAGTAATATTAACAAGATATTTTTTTACACAGTAACATCAATGAAATATTTTTTTTTCTTCACAGTAACAATAGTTTTCCTAACTTTTCACAAAATATGGTTCACAAGTCGAAAAATTACATTATTTAGAGTAGTTACACATAATCGTCAGTTGAATTATGACACTCATCATCAATTGTGAATGTCAAGACATCGAATACGTAAAAATGATTTTCCTTTTCGATATAATAACATCAACTTTTTTCTACAAGTAACACAATCAAACATTTTTTGATTGTATTTCACAATAAAAGATCCAAAAAATTGAGATCTATATCATATAATTTAGTAACAATAAATCGCATATTTTGAAAATAGGAATGTCAAAAACAATGAAAATTTTGAAAACTTTGAGGCTTTTTCCTCTAGTTGTGGGTTAAAATGCTACTATTTTTATTTTTAATTTTTTTAATATTTCATATTGCTATTTTTTTTTTGTTAAGTATGTTATTATTTTTGTTGAACATGTTACTATTTTTGTTAAATATTTTACTATTTTTGTTGAACATGTTATTATTGTTATTTTTTTAAAATATTAATATTAAATGTTACTATTTTTTTATGTTTAAATGTTAC
>CM042185.1:593253-616056 GCA_023539305.1 Ilex asprella
TCTCTTACTAAGCTATTCTATCGTAATTTTATAAGACTGAATCGTAACCTTACATTTAATTTATCATAATTATTTCACAGTACAAAAAATAAAATTTTCTTAGAAGCAGCATTTGGCTTTCACTTGAAAGGGGCACAAGAGTACCCACTGCATAGACCTGTGGTACTGCTGTAAGGGAACAAAGCAATGGGTCGACTCGGTGGCAACTCAAGAACTAGTTTCTCCAAACTCAGAAACTCCACAAGCTCGTCCATGGTTGGCCTCCCTTTATTCTCATTCAAGGTGCAAAGCAGCCCAATTTCAAGAACTCGAACAGCTTGCTCCGAGTTCACCAACGAACCCATCCTCCTATCCACCACCTTCACCTTCTCATCTCTCTCATGCATAGCCCATGCCAAGTCCAGCAAGTCCGATCTAACACCATCAATGTCACACCTCCTCTCTCTTCCGGCAACAAGCTCCAATACAAAAACCCCAAAATCAAAAACGTCCGCCGTCTGACTCACAGCCGACTCAAACCGTGTTGAGTCGGACGAGCACAACACAAATCCAAAGTCGCCAAGAACAGCTCTGAAGCTAACGTCAAGGAAAACGCTACTGGTTTTCATGTTCTTGTGAGCGAGTTGTTTCGAGTGGAGGTAACTCAGCGCTTCAGCTACGTCTTTAACAACTTTGAATCGTCGAGTCCAAGGCAAAACACCAACGCCGAAGACCCATTTGTCGAGACCACTGTTTGGAAGATAATCGTACACAACTAGGGTTTCTCGATGATCAAAGCACCATCCTCTAATCGGAACCAAATTGGGATGACGAATTCGACTGATTGCTTTAATTTCCTTGGCCACTCTTCTCCTATCCAATCCATGGGAATTGAAAAACTGAGTTGAGAACCGCTTCACGGCCACGTTGCAGCCATTCAACATGATGGCTTTATATGTAACGCCTCTGGTGTCACTGCCCAGTTTCTGTAACTCGCTAAACGACCGAGTTGCTGTGAAAATTTCCGCTATGGTGAATCGGCGAGGCTTATTGGGTGGTCTCGGCCGTTGCTTTTTCTCCGGAAGTACAAAATCTTCAGGTTTCCTCTCCCTTCGCTTGCCGTTGAGGTAAAGATTAAGCAAGACAGCTAGGAGAAGTACTACTACGGCTAGGAATATCAAGAAGCTGCTTGGTGCTTTTTTGATAGAGCTTTCACCATGTTCATCGCCATGGACGATGATCTTGCTCTCGCAGGTTTCTGTGGAAGGGATGCGAAGAGAAGCTCGACTCATCGACGTGAAATTCCATGAAAACACGTTATGTACCTGGGTGTGATTTCCGGTGGAAGCAGAGAAGCCGACGAACATGTACTCGTTCAAGAAAGGTGCGAGATCAAGAGGACCAGAGAAGACTAGTTTGGAGGTGGAGTCTGTGCCGTCAGGCCCGAGTCTGACGTCGATATATCGGCGAAGACCATCGTATGTAATCCAAGCTCTGTGGACTGAGCCATCCTTGAGATGAATTCCAACGTCTGAGGCGTTGATGGTAGTGGTTGAAACTATACTGCCTAGATTGATACCCACATGGTTGTCGTTTGGGTCTCCAAATTCTGGGTTATGGTAGGAGTCAAACTCAACTCCAACGGCTTTATAGTCTTCATCACAAGCGTCGTTGAGCATCCCCAGCCATGGACCCGGCCGTCCGACGGTGAATTCGTCGGGAACGATGATGAAGGTAAGGCCGTGGCCACCGTCACCTCCACCACCAAAATCCGATGACCTGTTATTCAAAGAAGACTCTGTCGAAGGAGTTTTGAATTGAAAAGAAAAAGTTGTTTCGAAGGAAGCTGGAGTTTCAGTGAGTGGATCAAAAAGGCGTATTGGAGATGAATAAATTGCTCGTCCTGCTAGATGTCTGAGATCAATCGTCGGTGAGTGATTGGGTATCTGGACACAGCCATTTTCTTCTGAGATAGTGGCACTGCCTAGTAGCTTAACATCATTACTGACTCGGGGGGTATTGTTGGAGCTGAAATCAAGAAAAGAGAGATGTTTGGTGACGTTGATTACAGGTCCAATATTGAGCCCCTTCTTGGCAGCTGATTCGATCAAATCTGGATATCCTAATAAGAATACAATAAAAATGGATGGACAAAATGATTGAATGAAGAAATGGTATGAACCCATGAGTGACGGAAGATTGATTAGAAGTAGAAGTAGAAGAAGAAGAGACTTTACGAAATTAATTGATGATGTTGCAGGAGAGATGAGAACTGAGATACTGCTAAAAGGAAATTGACATGGTTGTTAGAATGTACCAGGATAAGAAGAGTCGAGCACTTGTGGTTATAATAAGCATTTTTGTCTAAACTAGCGTAGGTCCGAATATTCCGATTGGTGTCTAAGGAAAAATCCCCGTACCCACTTGTTCAAACGAGTAAATGCTTAGTACCAATCGTGACAGGCAATGCGAGGAGCCTACCTTCTCCTAAATTCACGACTCCAGGAGGTCCTACTAGTTTTTGTATCACCTTCTCGGGCCCCTCCATAATGGCCGCCTCTACAATCATACAACCCGGTCATATCTAAACAGACAAGAGGCAATCAATAGAGAAAATGACACCGAACAACGAATTAGGAGCCTACCTTCTCCTAAATTCACGACTCCAGGAGGTCCTACTAGTTTTTGTGTCACCTTCTCGGGCCCCTCCATAATGGCCGGCTCTACAATCATACAACCCGGTCATATCTAAACCGACAAGAGGCAATCAATAGAGAAAATGATACCGAACAACGAATTAGGATACTGTCAAAAACTCTTTTTCAATAGAATTAACCAGTTTTTTTCCAGAATAATTCAGGTCGAGATTCTACTCATTATTGTTAACTTACACCATATGTAATGAAGGTCATAGTAATAGTACAAAGATGACATACGAATACAATCATCAAGTTTGACCAAGAACCCGACTTTCTCAGAAACATTCCTTTCACCAATCTAATATTCATTCTCAAAAAAATTTGAAGTGAAATATTGTACGCACTACGCAGCCACTAAATGATGCGCCCACCAAGCTCATTCAGGTAATTGCACTCACAACAACGACCATGAGTCAATGATACATACCATCGGACAGAAATCATCACTGAACATAATCAGGCTTAACATGACGTTCACTCACCAAAACAACAGCCTTTTCCAAGTTCAAGTTTCGAAGTTGTCCTCAACAAGGTGGGGATAAATTTGAAACCTCGACACTTCCAATTCGGGTCCCTCATATTTTGCTTCACATTCACCAGCAAAAGAAAAAGCACAAGAAAAGTTTTAACACCGCCCAAAACACAAATGATTCAGGGAAAACAAAGGAAATGTTTAAGATGGTAACCCAACCAGCCTGTCTTAAAACTGTAGTCTCATACAACAAAATTGTAAACTTAACTTCAAACGAGTTCATAACAGAGGTCCAAATAAACTATGGGAATCCAAGGCAACTACTACTCCAAAAAAGAAACAATCATGCAACTCACTGACGGATTACTCTTCATCAGCTATTTTCCCTTTCTCGCTGACATAAATACCATCCAGGAACTTCCGGATATCTTTGTTCTTGACATGACATTTCTGGCCAAAAAGATAAAGAGAGCAATTCAGAAAGTGAAAGTGATGCAGTTCAAAACAGAATAATGTGATTAATGATGAACTAGAATTTTGGGTGAATGGGTGTATGAGAGAGAGAGAGAGAGAGGTACTTGGTTTATCAGGGCACAAGACCGAGACACAAGTTCAATATCATTCCCCTCAAGCAACAATTCATCCTTGACCTTCTCAGACCGGACAACAGAAACCCCTTCAAGCATATCCACTTTCCTCACCTGTTCAATCAGCAAACTAAGAAATAAGAAAATGAAAACACTAACCAGAACAGTGATTTGGTAACGTTGCTATATATGTCTATCAGCCTATAGGACATTGGAGCTAAAGAATACATAATGTAAAGTCAGGCTACCAGGGAATAGCCTAAAGAGTAATCACATCACATAGATTTTAGCTTCAGAAAAAGATAGTTAACACCATGAATCCTCATATTATTTACAACAGAGTTTGTATAGGAAGTTGACAAGGGCATGGGAGGGACATCAAATTCAGCCTACCATGTTTCCTTCTCCACTCGATTCATAAACCCCAATTTTTCCTTATGGGAAACAAAAACATAGCTTACCGACCTCGCATACATTATATAAGAAGTTATTAAATCTGGCGTAGCCATTGGTAAATAAAACCAGCCAACTCCACAGCCACTGCATAGTAGTACTCAAAACCAACTAGTTACTAACCAACCATGGCATCCATCAAACTTGGATACTAAAAAAAAGGAAAATGTTATTTAGACTAAATTTGAAAACCTAATTAAGTACAACAATTGGATTGAAAGTGAGTTCCATCTAACATTAGAACTCACAATTAATCTAATGGTCTTATCAAAATAGGTCTTATGGCATTGCTCCCAAAAAACTTCCTAGATTAACTGTTGGGTGCCACATAAACTCTACATTGCAAGGCATTTAATTCTCGCATCCAAGTCAGACGCTAGCCACAACTGAATTATAAACTACAGCCCCCTCTCAACAATTTAACAGATATTGACATACACTTTGCACAGATGTTAAGGGAAAAAACAATTTGCACCGAACCATCTGAACAAATCAGCAATTTGCGCTATATAAACATATTCGCGAAAAGACAATCAAATACAGGATTTGATATAATATAGTCCACTTGAAATGAAATAAGAGTTCTGATGTACCAGAATAAAAAAGGAAATGTGTGCAAGAATGTGTATATAAGCCAGGGAAAGATACGAGGACCTTCTTTTCGCCAAGGAAGTTACGGATCTCAATAGATTTGTTTCCATTGGTGATGGAAGCGTTGATAGGGAAGTGAGCGTAGACGAAACGCATCTTGTAACGGTACCCCTTGGTGACGCCGGCGATTAGGTTCTCGACGTGGCTGAGAGCAGTACGGATCGCAGCAGTGGTCTTTCGAGATCCGAACCAAGCGTCGACCTTCAGCTTCTTCTTGCCGGTGGCTTCGTCGGTTATGAGCTGGAAATCGAGATTGAGATGCTTGAAGTTGCGAGTGAGCTTGCCTCTTGGTCCCTCCACTTCTATCATCTTTGCCTTCACCTTGATCTTGATCCCATCTGGGATGTCCATAGTCTCCGATGAAAGGATCGTCTTCATATTCTCTCTCTCTCTCTCTCTCTCTCTCGCTCTGTGTGTGGAAAAGTAGGGAGGCAGCCAAAACCCTAGTGAAGCGAAGCGTTTATATACTTGTTTGCCACCACACAATCCTAAAACCCAAATGTGCCCTAGTTTTCTTCCCTCCCCCGGCAACCCAAAAAAAATGAGATGGGCTCAGGGCCGGCAAGTAATGGGTTATGGCCCAACTATGTATTTTAGATCTCTAATCAAAACACATGAGCCAAATACGTATTTTGGATCTGTAGTCATCCTTCCTCAGGCCAGAATGTAAAAGCTTGTTTAGATGGATTTTTGGGAGGATTTGGATTGACTTCTCTAAATCCTTTTAAATTTAAACTTCTTCTTTCAACGAATATATCACAATTATTAACAATCATTTGTCCTATAAATGATTATGTTGTTCTTTAGTCAATCTAATTCATATCCATGTTTGTTTACGTATTTTTTTTTTTGTCTTTATGAATATTAAATTTGATTTTTTTTCCTTCCTAACTTATGAAATAAAACATGAATATTGATAAAATATAATTAGAAAGCCCAAAATAGCTTTCAACTTCTATAACAAAATTTATATTAAGAAATGTGAACATTTAAGTAAGATAAAATAGAGAATGTATCAAGGGGGACAATTATCTTTTGTTATCCTTGTCTCGTTAATCCTCTTTCGAACTCTCGTCTCCCTTGGTTTGACGACACTAATGTTCATAGGGTTCAATCTCCCAGTCAGCTGCGGGCTGGACTTGATAACCTAGGCCTAAAATTGAACACAAACATATAGTTTGGAGGTGACCTATTTTTTCTAAACCCTGAACACCAGTCTCCCCAAACCCACAAAACAAAGACCCTAAGAATGTTGGTTAAGTCGAGATTTAGTATACTCATACTCGACTTTGTTGTGATTGAGTTGAACTTGACTGCTAAAATCGTATTTTTTTTAGAACAACAGTCAGGATGTTTAGACTAGTTAACACGCATCTTGATTTATTTTTTGTCAGTTCAATCAAAGATAGATCATTCACATCAGGATTAAAGTATTCTTAAGGATAAATCCTTCATGACTTGACTTCAAGTGGTTATCAAAATTTGAACTCATGTCTTTTAAATTTACAGTTCATCCCAACTACCACTTGAGTTACTCATAAAATTTTATACCATTGATTGTTGGTCTTTTGCATAATGGGTAATTTTATGAAAGAACTGAATCTGATAACATATGGCTTGGATTGACTCGAAGATAAACTTCTAGTGATGATTCATTTGCTTATAATTTTATCTAATGGTATAACCCTTTAGAGAAGATAATGATAAAAGTGATTCATATCACTGGTATCAAATAAAATGCAATTGGAAGAGATTATTCCTTATAATTATCCATCTACTATTTATTTAAATTTATCTAAAAAAATTATTTCATTACTCAATAACTTCTAATAATTCTTTATTTTACTTTTTCAAGTGATACGGGTAAAAAAGAGAGAATGACCAAAAAGAAAAATAAAAAATAACTAATTATAAATCTCAAGCATTGCACGCTAGTCTAGCATTACTCATATCTTATTAATTTTCGTTTGATTTAATTATCCACCTTGCGTACATTTCAAAGCCGAGGTACCCCTACTTTCTTTTGGAGTAAGCACTATTATAAGCTGATTGCGAAGGGCATATTTGTTTAACAAGTTTTAATTCACTTTGATAAATGTTAGATTACAGGTCTCAAGTTCAATTTTTTTCTACATTTTTTAAGGGTCAGTCACTCTTACTTTTCAAGGACATGCCCTTACTCAGTTCAAATCACAGTGATAGTCATTGAGCTTAAGAGAGTAATCGATGCAAGTTTTGATGACCTGTAACTTAAAAAAAATAAAGATAAAGGCTAGATTACAATCTTTATTTGAATTTGATTAAAAGTAGGAGGGCCTTTTAGTTATTAACACAATTTAAGCAGTGCAAGAATTGCTGAAATCACTCCACCAATGAAGGAAAACAAGGGAAATGGCATGCAAAACAGAAATCGGAAATCGGTAACATTCATTCATTACAAGTTCTTGGCCTATGTTTAAGATAGGGAAATGTTATTTGGAACTTATTTTGGGATCTTATTTAGAGATTTAATGATGTATAATTATTGAATTGGTTATGAGTTTCATCTAACATTAAAACTCACAACTAATCCAATAGTTACGATGAAAATCATACTATGAGGTCTCTAAATAAGATTCCAAAATAAAGTCCCTACAACATTGATCTTTACGATAATATACAATTTGCATTTCAAAACGGGACTCTTGAATCGCTGTACTCCTCCTACGTTGGATCTCCAATCTATAAATAATCTTTCTTTTTTTTTTTGGTCAAGCCAATCTACATACAATCACGAGATAGAATTGCGATTCATTTAAAGGGTTAAGTAAAATGCAAGAGGGGTTGAGATATTTTCTTTGCCAGGATATGTAATACAATTTTCAGATATGCCCACCCCTTGCTCACTTTTGTCGTTGCTGTGCTCTTCTTCTTCGTTCATTATTGTTGTTGGTGTGTCTTCGTTGGTCAGGTAAGACCGAAGGAAGGAACTTATTTTTTCATTATGCATGAACTTGTTAAAAAAAAAAGATGTAAATATATATATTTTTTGTTTGGAATGAGTTGGATGCTAATTTATAAATCAAATATGACGGTGAATTAGATATGATAGGAGTATATTAATCGATAAAAATAAATTGTATTACTCTTATCTATGGGTTCCACAAAATGTAAAATCTACCTGAACAGAGAAAATGAGTTTCAATTTATATTATATTTAGAAGACAGTTAGGTGAGTTTAGATTAAACAAAAAATAATATATTTTTAGATATTCAATTTATTCTAACTTTGTTATCCAAACATACCCATTTGATTATAAAATTTATCTAATACATGGTCGACTAAAAAATTCTAAAACACAACACGATCTTATACCCGACTTAGATTTTTCTAGCCACAATCGATAACATTAGGCGGGTACACATGGTCTCATTGGGTACAAACAAGAAACAAACACGACACATAATGATGATGAGGGCCATTCATGCGCTCTTAGTTTTTCCCAAACAATAAACCATCCACTGCACACGCAGAGCTATGTATGGTTCAGGGTTGGCCAGTGCCCCCCCTTCATTTTTTTTTTATTATTTAGTTATATATAATATATTTGTATAATATATCACTTATGCCTAATTAAAACTAAAGACAAAAATGCTAAGTCTACCAACTCTACACAAAAAAAATTAAAAAACCAAGCCCACATAATACAAAAAAAAACTTTAGGCTCATATTGTTTAAATTTGAATATCGTACAAAAAATTAAAATTTAATCACGTTAAATAGTGACTCAAATAGATCAAGTTGCTACTCAAATAGATTGCGTTGCGACTCAATAGAATTGAGTTATGATTGATCCCCAAAACTTGGGGATGGATTCCAAATTATTAAAATTTGGTATCGATCCAATTTTTTAACCAATTGAGTTGTTAGTTGATCATGGTGTATTATATCTTCTCAGTTTTTTATGGATATAGTATGAAGTTTTAGATTTTTCTGTAATACTTGTAGTCATATAGATAATGTTGAGCAGTATTGTAAAGGAAAATAGAACAATGAGACAAGTTTTTTATTTATGAATTTTTGCAAGTGAAGTTTCCTGAAATTAACCTTCATTTAACTTTTTTTTAACTAGAAATTGCCACTATTTTTATTTAAGTATTGATTATCGTCTTTACTATGTGTCAATCAATTTTAAATTTTTTTACTATATTTAGCTCTTAAATTTTAGTTTAATAATTTTATTATGTTAATATGTCAGTGTGTTTGGAACATCATTTATTGAATAAATTTAATGGTTTTTTAGTGAATAATTGATATTTTTAAATTACAAAAATGACAATTAACTCCATTTTTTACGATGGTGATAATTATTCATTTTTTGTACTATGCAGTATGCATTATTTTTTGGCATTTTTTATATTAAATGAAATTTATGTATCAAATGTGATATAATAAATATAAATATATTATATAAAGTGAATGGTTAGAGAAAAAAAATTTTGACTGCACAATTAATGTATCCGCCTTGAACAAAATTTTTGGTTCCGTGCTTGATGCACTGTCTCTCATTCTTTGCCAATGCCCACTGGGGAACCCGTATTTCGGCCCTCCACTATATTAAAACTACGTGGGCATTGGAGAGAGAGAGAGAGAGATGAAGGTAATGAAATGGATCGATGAGTCTCGAGTTGCGGTGGGGATGTTAATGGTACAAGTGATCGCCACAGGTCTTCAACTGCTATCTAGGGTTATACTGAGTCAGGGCACCTTCGTTTTCGCTCTCAATGCTTATCGTAATGTTGTGGGCTTTTTATGCGTTGCTCCTTTCGCTCTTTACTGGGAAAGGTTCGATCAATCTCAAACACTTCTTTGTTTAATATATTTTGTTCTTGTTCATTAGTATATTCAATGAGGGTAGCTATGGATGTATGATTTAGATCTTAATAAGGTTTTTCAAATGCTTTGCCAATCACAGCGGGAGTGTGAAGAAGTTGAGTTGGTCAGTTTTGTTCTGGCTCTTCCTGACTGCATTAGCCGGGTAAGTCTCGTTTTATTCTTATCATTTAATATCTATACTATATATTATAACAATAATTAATTTAGGAGAGAGTGTCTTCCCTTCTCAAATACTAATTTTTCATAATTTTATATTATCTATCTATCTATCTATAATCTATAAGACAATAAAATGCCAACAAACTTGAAAAACTTTTATTTTCCATCTTTACCTTCAAACAATGAAAATAAGACATTTTTGTATTAGAGTAAATGGGATATTTAACCTAAATAATGAACTATAGATTCCACTGCCCTATGTCTTTGCTGTTAGTGTACCTCTCTCCATCTCTTCACCTGACCTTCACTCCCCTCTCTCCTATGTGTTCAAGGCTCCAAAAAAAAAAATATCTGGTGAAGTGACACCCAATCAAATTTGTAAAGACAAGATTATCTATCTTTTGTAACCTAAATTTACATTCCAAATCAATAAATATCATTTAATCAGTGGTTCCCATTTTAAAAAGTTGATAGAACTCATTCATATAATGGTCCCCGTTCATTTTGAATGCAAATTTGGATTGGATAGTATTTTTTATCCTTTAATTACTTCACTAATAGTGTTTATGTTCAGTATTTATTGGTTCGACTATTGGTATTCAAACAGCCGGAGACACCGAGAGTCAGGAGAGCCTATAAAGTGCTTGCCTCCCTCTTGGATTATCTTTGCTCTTGACGGAAATAATGCTAATGATTTTGGTCGTGGGACTACGTTGGAGAGTTGGATCTCTTTGGGATCTTGTTTTTTTTTTTATTTTTTTTTTGCTTCTTTAGAGACTTCACATCTAATCATGGAACTCGTGAAGTAACAATCTGAAAGTGTGCTTATGCTTTCAGTTTGATCAGTTTCATGCAAAAGTTTTGTTCGTCGATGGATTTTTCTGGAATCTTATTCTTTCATGTTGTGCTTGTAGCAACAGTTCTAAAAATTGTTTCAAGAAAGAATTACTATACAATCCCAAACTAAAGCTGCGATAGCAGACATTGGAACAACTTATGAGCAAGGATTGACTTGTGTATTGGCTCTTGTGCCTTGAAATTTTATTTCAAGTGGTATAGTTTACGTGATTTAGGTTTTTGGAATAATTAAAGATAATCTCTGGCACCATCACCTATAGATGCATGGTTGCAAAACAGTAACTTTGAAGTTTTCAAGTCTCAACAGCCAACATATCCCAACTTTCTCTTTAACCAGCATTAAGGAAAATTAGAAGAATACCATATGGAATAGATGCTTTCCTTCATCCTATAATCATTCTAGCAATTGAATGGTATTTTGTGTTTTTTTATACTAATTTTTTAAGGGCCAATTATTACTATTTTTTGGACAAAAAGGGTAGAAATTTCATTATAAAGAGATCATCTTTGAGGAGTCTTGTAAAATCGGGTGCTTAGTCCTTTCATATATCAAAAGAGTAAACAAACCTAGCATGTCTCACTTACTGATTCATTTGATGCCCCCATTACCAATCTGGCATACGTGACACTTGGATACAATGAAAACTGATATCAAATGTCAAGTAACTTCTAAAATGGTAATCTAAGGTTGTCACTGGTTTTGAGTAATGGATGGGTCTTTCTTAATTTTGTGTTTCAATTTTCACGAACACGATATCATGATTTTGTCTTTCTTTTTAGGGAGTTTCCTACATAACATGATTTTTTATTGTTGTAGTCATTGATGTTTATTATAGTTGTGAATTTTGGAAAGAGTGGTTCACCACTTTGTCTAATATTTCATGCATAGAATCCACGTATAATGCATGTGGGCAATGACTAACTTAATAAAAATGCATCGATCTCATCCAATTAAATACTTTCATGTGACTTATCTAACTAGTAATCTTATCATCTTTTATAACTATTTTAAATTTAAATTTTTTGTTATCTTTGTTAATTAATTCACATTTATTTTTAAAAAAAAATTAACTTACCATGTAATTGTTCACTAAGTGGGCGGCGGTGGCCATAGTTAGTTTTGTTAAACAATTATCTACTCTAAAAGTTTAAACTATTTAAGAGGGTATATCTCGCATGCAGACGTTGAAATCTTTTAGGCGGCAATATTCAGACACAAGACTTATTGCTCTGATATCTTGTTAAAATCATCTACTCTAAAAGCATAAACTACTTGAGAGTATATAATTTAAGTATTTATATTTCAACAAGTTTAACACATTCTTTCTCGCATCGATCTCATATGTAATGCAGGATATCAATGGCTATGGGGTTGTTTTACTATGGCCTACGAGACACAACAGCAACATATGCCACCAACTTCCTCAGTCTCATTCCCATTGTTACCTTTGTCTTCTCCACTGTACTTGGGTAATAAGCATAATTAAGCTCAAACTTACCATATTATAAACAACCACACTTGCTTTTTATCTACATCTTTTATCTTTTCTGAATGCATTCATGATCTGATAACAATTTTTTTCATTGTTTTTTCACTTGGAATTCAACAAATTTTAACTGCATTAGCCATGTTAATTATTTTCTGCCAAAATGATTACAGAATAGAAAAACTGGGACTTCACACAAGGGCAGGCAAAATAAAAACTGTAGGAGCAACCTTATGCCTAGCAGGAGCACTGACCACTACTCTCTACAAGGGTAAATCCTTCCATTTTAGACATCATAGTATTCAGCATCATTCAGTTATCAAGAAAACTAAGCCCAATTGGGCACGTGGTACCTTGTTTCTGGTCAGTAGCATCCTCTCGTATGGCGCATGGTTCAACTTGCAGGTTAGTAACCCTTTCCCTCTTTTGCACTCAGAACTGCATGATTTGAACTGATAGCTTTATATTCTGCTTCACTTATTAAGGCCAATCTATTCAGAAGCTCTTGATTTAATGAAGTGATTTCTGTTTATATCTCCCGACAGTCTAAGTTGTTCAAAGTTTTCCCATATAAATACATGGCAACAACAGTAACATGCCTCATAGCATCATTGCAACAAGTGGCATTAGGCTTATGCCTCGATCACTCGATGGCTGCATGGAGGTTAAGATGGAATCTGCAACTAATAACCATAATTTATTCAGTAAGTTTAGCAACAGCCCGGGATTAATATAAGGCTACACGTTGTTATCCAAACATATGAACTATGGTAATTGGTGCAGGGAGCATTGGCCACAGCACTATCTTTCAGCTTAATCTCATGGGGAATTGCCAAACGAGGCCCAACATATCCCTCCATATTCAATCCATTGTCACTGATTTTTGTGGCAGTCATTGAAGCTATCTTCCTTGGTGAAGGGGTCACAATTGGAAGGTTTATATGTGTTAAATTGCTTGAACATTAATCCATAGTTGGTCTTCAGTACATATTGCTGATAAGTTTTGTCGACTTTTAATACGAATACAATGCCATTGCAGTATACTGGGCATGGTTCTGATCATAGGAGGGTTATATTCCTTCTTGTGGGGGAAGAGCAGAGAGTCCACAAGCAAGTCTCAACCAGCAATAGCAGTTGAACCAGCTAATGCAGAAATGACAGTTCCTGAACCAGCCGGGTTGCAGTCAGCTGCCAGAATGGTTCCCACTGCTTCTATTAGTAGCAATGATCAAGTTGGAGATTCTGATAAAAACCAAAGGGAAACACTAAAATCACAGTAATCTGCAGCCTCATCATATATGAGTTTGTACTACAAATAATGATATCAGAATTATTATTGTTATTGTGTTCTTGGACGTTTATAGTATTGCAATGCCGTTGTTGGTTTTTAATCACAAGTTAGTGTGGTCACTCCCAGAATCTTTGAAAAAATGCATAGGTCAAGATAGTTGCTTATTGTATAATGATATGAAAACTCTCGAGAAAAAATGGTGGAAAAACTTAATACATACATTAGATTAGTCGTGAATTATAATGTTAGATGTAATTCACTTTGACTTCTATAGTTATAATTGATTAGATCCCCACATTAGGTACTAAAATTATGCCCAAATAGTACTTAGGAAAGTGGTTCAGGTAACACTGGTTAGAACAAAGAACTGAAAATCCTTATGTGAGTGGTTCGAATTCACTTTTAAGTGAGCAAAATGTCCAAAGGACAATTAACTAGAATGTGAGCCAGATTTGGAAATTCAATTGAAAGAGTAAGCCAACAAATGTGAGTGCTCTTACACTATACGGTTTTTTGGCGTCGTCCTATCTTGTCGAAGGTAGATTTTCTAAAAGAAAAGTGGTTCATCAATCAGCTGAATAAAGGGGCTATTCCACATTGGATAGCCTTTAGGTGTGTAAGTTATAAAGATTTATGATACTTCTACTTTTAAATAGAAGTGTTGTAGTGTTTTCTGGAAAAAAAAAAAAATTGCACCAGCTTGTGCTTGTTTTAGAGTGAATCTCATGTGAGCTCAATTGCTTCCCTCTGAGGCCCAACTATAATTGAAAAGGCCTTTGGGCCTAGGTGATGATGGATTGAGGCTATCTCACATCGAATAACCTTTAAAGATGTGTGTGAGTTATAAGGATATATGACACTTCTTTGCTGAAAGAGCTATCCGGTAATCCCTTAGTTATGACATGTCTTATCGTTAACTCCTCGCGTCATTGCTACCCTTTTTTAGGAAGGCTCACCTACACAAAGTTTAGTGTCGGTTGAACATTTAAATCGAATTCCAATGAAAGAGTTTTGTCGAGCCACTTAATTTTTTTAATATAATTTTATAATTAAATTTATATCGCATATAAAATCACATTTAATCGGATTTGTACGTATTTAGTGAGATTTGTATCAATTTATTTATTTGATGAATCCACTAACAAAAACCCAGTTTCACTTCCATTAACGCGAAGCTCGAATTCACTTGCGTAACTCGTGTATAATTGCCAGCTGACCGCTAGTAAATGGTCAGTCAAACGCAAGCCATCTCAATCTTTGCCTAAAACACAGGGCGATGCCAAGGGAACGCCATCCACTTTCTCTTGCACTCATATGACTTTGATCAGCCGTTGCTCAACCGTCTACGAGTCACTTTCGTCTTCATTACCGCCGTCTTTATTGTCTCACTCAATCTTAACTCTACTGAGAGCTTGCAAAACCATTCGGAACCTTGAACAAGTCCATACCCGAATCATCCATAAAGGGTCTGAGCAAGACCACTGTTTGATTACCCAATTCATCTCTCTCTGCAACTCTCTGTCGCCGAACATTGCTTACGCCACTAGCGTCTTCGACCGCGTCATCCGACCCAATATCTATCTCTGGAACACGCTCATCAAAGGATATTGTGAATACTCCTCTCTTACCGAGTCACTTTCAGTTTTAAAGCGTATGAAACAAAGTTTGGAAGTTGTTCCTGATAAATATACGTTTCCTTCTTTGATTAAAGCTTGTTCTAATGTGTTGGCATTAAGAGAAGGTCAGGCTGTTCATGGGTTGATAGTGAGGTATGGGACTGATCGTGATGTGTTTGTTGGGTCGAGTTTAATTGATTTTTATGGCAAGTGTAGAGTGATTGAGTGTGCTCGTAAGGTGTTTGATGGCATGTCTGTTAGAAATGAGGTTTCTTGGACTGCTATGATTTTTGGGTATGTCAACATTGGCAATTTATTTGAAGCGAATAAATTGTTTGATGAAATGCCCCAAAGAAATCTTGCATCATGGAATGCTATGATCAGTGGATTTGTTAGATTTGGTGATCTAAGGAGTGCTAGAAAACTGTTTTATGAAATGCCTGAAAGGAATGTGGTTTCTTTCACGATGATGATTGATGGTTATGCAAAGACAGGTGACATGGCGTCTGCCAGGTTGTTGTTTGACGAGTCCCCAGAGAAGGATATTTTTTCTTGGTCCGCATTAATATCAGGGTATGCACAGAATGGAAGACCTAATGACGCAGTGAACATTTTTTTTGAAATGCTGTCTATGAATATCAAGCCTGACGAATTTATAGTGACGAGCTTGATGTCAGCTTGCTCCCAAGTTGGTAATTTGGAACTGGCTAAGTGGGTTGATTCTTTTTTAATCCAAAGCTCATTTGATCTTTCTCGCGCTCATGTTGCTGCAGCTCTTATTGACATGAATGCAAAGTGTGGGAACATGGAGAGAGCAACAATGTTATTTGAGGAAATGCCCAGACGGGACTTAATTTCTTATTGTTCTATGATACAAGGGCTGTCTATTCACAGCCGTGGTGCTCAGGCTGTTGGTCTCTTCAGTAGGATGCTTAATGAGGGGCTCATTCCTGATGATGTAGCCTTCACCGTCATCCTCACAGCTTGTAGTCATGCAGGCCTTGTTGAGGAGGGTTTGTGTTTCTTTGATTCCATGGTGAACGATTACTCTTTAGTTCCTTCTCCTGATCACTATGCATGTATGGTCGATCTTCTTGGCCGTTCAGGAAAGCTAAAAGTAGCTTATGAGCTTATAAAATCAATGCCTATTGAACCTCATGCTGGTGCCTGGGGTGCACTTCTTGGGGCCTGTAAGCTGCACTGCGACATTGAATTAGGGGAGGAGGTAGCACGTCGACTTTTTGAGCTTGAGCCTCACAATGCTGGTAACTATGTGGTGCTATCCAACATCTACGCAGCTGCAGACCAGTGGTTAGATGTTTCTCTTTTGAGGAGCAAAATGAGTGAGAGGGGGATTAGAAAGATACCTGGTTGCAGTTGGATATAGTTCATGAACTGTGGTCTAATGATACCTTTCTTTATAGATGGCCTTGGTTCAAAATATTTGAGCACATATTGATGGAAGGGTTCCACTAGTCTTTTGAAATGAGTGCAAGGCAATGTGCTCTCTTGTCTGGTGGGATATGCTGACAAAGAAGATAAATTGCTTCGACATATTTTACATATTCTTGATGTGCATGGAGATGTTATCGACCGAGTCTCATGGAGCTAACTATCTATCAGTGACTAGGCCAAAAAGCCAAGTTGAACAAAGAAAAAGAATTTAGGAATTTCGTGCAATTCATTTTGTGAATTCACACTGGTAGCAGTTGGTTGTGTGAAGTCATGGTGGTGACTGATTGCTTTGGCTTCCATTTTTCCAGTTAACCTACTGCTCATGTGCTGCCGGTTTCAAACTTCATTGGTCACCTGTACATGTGTTGTTTATTTATGAAAGACGCCTTCAGGAACTTGACTAAAAATTACACATGGAAAGTGCTATAAAGACCAAAGGAAAAGTGGCGAGCCTGTCTCTGTTTTGTAAACATGCTCGACGCACTAAATTTTGATAAAAATTTCCTTGCCATTCTTACAATAGTGAATTGTTTTTTCAATTTCAATCTGAAAAAAAGTAGTATGGCATTTTAGCTTGAACATACAGTTGGCAGATTTGGCTGGGGGACCTAATGGGAATATCAAAGAAGCTTGTCAGACAGCGCAAAATAATAGGTCTTATTGTTTTGGTACTGAAGCTGAATTTTGTTCAGTAACATATGTTGGTGAATGAGTATAGAAAAGATGTGAGAATAGGTACAGTGTTGCATATTGTTAGCTTTCTCTGAAACTAACTTTCATCATTTCTTGAAACTGAGCCATGAATATAAGTAGCTGAATTTCAATAATATATATGGCAAAGACATGTGAAATGCTATAAAACATTAAGCTTTTCTACATAATTCTATGTTGCATTGATCTGAGTATGTTTTGATGATTTGTTCGGTAGCTTGTGTTGGGGAAATTTGTGTAGAGGCATCATCCTGTGGTGGTATTGCAAGTGGTATTTGGAGGAGTCCATAATCATATGAGAGCTCGTAAGTGAACCTATACATGGCTAATGCTGATGTTTAGTATATGTTTTGTTAATAGCTAGGCTAGCTCATGTGTTTCGATAGTCAGACTAGAATATTCTGGCAATGATATCCCAGACCTCGGCGTTTGGTTAACTGCCAGAGTTCGTTAAAGCGATGGTGTGGGGTTCATACATAACAGGCTTTCTGAGACTACAGATCTGAAAATTGCCAAGTGACATAGCTGAACAAGTAATATCTCAGGGCGATCCTTTCACTCGGGCTACTGTTAGAAGCAGCCCTTTTTGTTTGCCATCCTGTCCTTGGCTGTAGCAGCATTTGGGTACTACTCAAATCGTTTGTCCTTCTATGTTTGATGACCCAAGCAGAAACTATTCTATTTTGATGGATTTGTGAATTTCATTTGCTTGTAATCATTGATCCATTTATGCAATAAAATTCTTCTTTCTTAAAAAAAAAATGGATTTCAATTTTTGGTCAGGCACCAATAAGAGAGGCCTTTCTCGAGGGTTGTGACTTATGAGACCCCCATATTCGACCCTACAACTTGCAGTACATTGGCTGAAATTGGAGGATAGCTGCTGGCCAACTAAGCAGGATGGTGTCAGATGATGATGATGATTATGATGGAGACTGTTGGATTTTTTTTGTGAAGTCTAATTTTTTGTGTTAATCCAAATAATGATTCGACCTGAAATAATGTTACGTGGTTTTTAATGGGAAATTTTTTGAGACTTAGTCCAAGAGCGCTACGGCTTGGGCTATTTTCTTTTGTGGTCCGGTGTGCAGGACATATTAAAACTGTTATTTTGGTGATTAGAGTTTGATGTGGATTGTATAGCCGCTCTCTGTATTCCTTAGTCTCAATAGTGAAATCCCTGTAGTTTCGTGGATGAAGGCAAATTATCGAACCACGTAAAATTTAGTGTCTTATTTTTTATTATTTTATGCTCTTGGTTTGTTCTTGAATTGCGTGTGTTTGTTTGTGAGTTTAAAACTTGTTTAAATCCCAACAGAGACGTTGCATGAGGTTATTAACTTAATGCATATGGGAGGATGCCGCTTAGATTGGTCTATCTTGCAAGCTTTATTACTTCCAAAAGAGATTCATTTCGTGTTGTTCTTATGTCGTTAATAAAGGACCAACACCAAGGGTTGACCAACTCTGAATTGCAGTTAGTAGAGCTATTCCCTGTTGATTTAGTCTAAGAAATTTTAAGGAAATGATCTCTAACATGATGTTCCTAAGGTGAAGAGAAAATCATGCAATTTGTTTTTCTTTCCATGAAGTTGCTGCAAAATGGACTGCAGGGGCAAAGGGAACAACCACTGAGAAATGAAAGTAACAAGTCTGAATAGAAGTTGTGGATGACATATATGATACAACAACAGAGTGCTGCAAGTTCAAATTTGCTCAACAGAGCAACACAAACTAAGAAAAGCCTCTGCAATAAATTGGTGAATCTCAGGTGAGTTGACAACGATGTAACAGTAAACTAACTCCTCTATGTCATTCCAATCTTGAACTCCCACGTTGTGGATCATCTCTAATATCGATTCTCTTATATCCGAGAATGGGTCTGTCGAGTATTTAACTGCGCACATACTATCAGCAAATACCCCACAAACATCATCAGGCAAGTTAGCTGAAAAGCTAATTCTGTTACTCCAGTTCTGCATTCTTTTCTTCTTCTGCTTATTCATCTGCTTCTCATTTAATTCCTTGGTGACCTCCATTGACTGTGCAAGAGCTGCTATGTCACAGAGGATTCATAACTATCATTTTTGTGGATTTGTAGATGCATATAAGTGGCGCCATGGATGAAACCATGGGTTGTTTTATAGAGGGCCGGAGGGGGGGGTAAGGATTGGTGAAGCAGTAGAAATAAAGGTCACGAGGAAATTGAGTTGTCATGTGGAGCGTTGTTTTCAAGACCCCACACACGTGAGAGATGAGATGGAATTGCAGGATGATGGGAGCCTATAACCCAATGTAAAGGCCATTAATGATGTCCTGGATCTTGTGAATTGTGATGGTGGTCGTGTACAGTATACAAAAAACCATGAATTCAACTAATATTATGCCTATCTTTTGCATAGTCGATTTTAATTTTAGATAAAAGAGAAGGGTTACATTAGATAGTGAGAACCACCTTCACAATTTGCCGGCCTTCCTTCTAGTTCAGTGGTTGTGGACCTTAAATTCCAACCACCAGGTTGTGGGTTGAAGGGTTGGTAGAGAGAGAATAGTGAGGAGTTAGTATGAAACTTATCTGACCCAATATGAAGATGAATCTTAATATTAGGTAGGTGAAAATATATGCAACTGATGTTAAAAATTTTCTGTAGACATTTATCAAAAAAAAAATCTGGGTGTAGTTTCAATTTATGTTTGTGTAGGACACCAGTAAGCTTGATTATATATTACCATCCGAGCTGGTGATCTAACGGTGAACCGTATGCTTTTAAAGTAACCATTGACTTCTATGTAGTTATCAAACAGGGTTTAATTCGAGGGAGCAACGCGATTTACTGTTTCACTTTAGTGGTACTGTGATGATGATGAGCTTTTGGATTAGTAGCTATGGTTCAAATCGGACATTTTATATTGGAGAAACTCTTATAATCACGTTTAAGGAAATTATTATCTACTAGTCGCCCTCTATAAACTAGAAAAAAAATTTGATCATAGATTAAAAAAAAAAAGAGAAAAAGTTACCTGCAGGGTCTAGATGTTTGGCATAGAGATAGGAATTTGACTAAGTTAGTAAAATTTAACATTTCAGTACCATATCAAAATTTATTAAATTTGGATATGTATTTTTACTATATTTATTGATATTTTTATCATTATTGTGGTACTAAAAAAATGATAAAAATAATTATAAAAAATGTGATAAAAGTATTAACAAATATAATAATAATTTTTTGTACTTAAGAAAAATAATAAAAATAATTATGACAAATATAGTAAAAATATGCACAACCTTGGTAAAAAAAAACCCACAAAAGTGATAACAAATTCATAAAAATGATAAATCAACCATTAAAATAATAAATATTTTAATCGTAAAATAACCCATAAAAATTACAAAACACAACATTTGAAGTAATCAATTTTGTAGGTATGATATCAAATTTTTTTAAAACGTACCGTAGTTAAATCCTAGAGATAGAGACAGTAAGAAACAGAACAAAACACAATATGATACCCTTGACGGAATGTTAGTACAAATGTTGGAGTTGAACCGTGACGTGTCCAGTTGAAAGAAGAAAAAGACTTAAATAGACGTGTCTTGAACCACTTCAATCGAGGCCCAAGGGCTGGTTGTTTGTGTTATTTCCTGCAGGTTATGGCGAAGAGCAGGAGATATTTAGATTCATTGGCATTTTGATTTCCAGTAAGGAAATTGGATTGGATATAAGGAGGAAAACACTACGATATTGATATTTATTTTTCATTGTCGTATCAAAAAAATAACAAATATCCTTGACATGTAATAAGTTTAACCTTAAAAAAATTATAATCTCTATCTAAAAAATGATAAATAAACTCAAAAAATGAGTGTACCTAAAAAATTAAAGTGATATAAAGACCCAAAAAATTGAAAAAAAAATTCAGGTGTCGTAGACAAACCCGGATAAAAAGACATTGGAGGAAGCTTTTTTATATTGAGAATTTTGGAGACGGTGTTACAGACTTAACTTTTGTTCCAAAAATCCTAAGATTAATAGAAATTGATTTGATTTTCGGTGACAATAAGATTTTGTGTAAAAAATGGAAACGTGGTATGATTTAGATAAGGATACAAAACATGAGGGGTTAATAATCAATACACGTATCATATCTTGCCCAAGCATTGTAGACATTAGTATGATATCCCGTAACTCGTAGCTTTTCAACAAGATAGATTGTCTTATTGCTTGTACAGAAACAAGGACACAAGTGGAAAAAACTAGCAGCACAAAACCATCAACCAAAACATTACTAGTGGGTAGTGGGTAGTGTTCCTCTTCCGCCCACAAGTTCCAAAACATGTAAACTGTGGATTTGTTTGTAATTTTGTACAAGAAATAAACCCACAACCTGTCACTTTACGACTGGGCCAAACATATGACAGGTCGGCTCAGTGAACTCACATCAACAAATAAACATCGAGAATAACGCTGATACTATACCACAATTGTCGCGTATATATTACTGGTTGTTATTCGGCATTCTTAACACCAAAAACCTGTCAAACAAAATATTCAAGAATGTCTTAAATAAAAGAAGTTCAAGAGTTAAAATGAAGATAATCATATCACATTAACATAATTTGAGAATCTCAATGAACTTAAAACTAATAATATTACAAAATTATCATGCTATTCATGGCGGTTCTTCTCTCCATCAAATAAGGGTTCATATTTTCAACCTCTAGTTAAATCTGATAAATAAGTTGTCTAGTTTTAATAAGGAATATAATTAAGAATATAATTAAATCACTGAATCCAATCAAACAAATTAGCCACATTGAACTACAAATCAAATTTTTTTTAAAAAAAAGTTCAATTGAACTAACATTGCTTAGCGGATTTATTTGTAACTGCAAGGACAATTGATTTAAATTCTCTGCTGCTATGACTTCTCAAATGCTACAAAATATTTTCACGTTACAATTAAACCAAATTAATAAAATAAAATTTTACTACTTCAATTTTTTTTTTGATTTAACTAACTTTTTGCCATTTTCGGTGTCAATTTTCACTATTTAAGTATTCAAAAAAATATGAACATTAGTAATAGAAAAGTGATGCGAATAAAAAAAATTATAATTAGTTTTGAATATTTTTTGGTGCAATTGGTTTCACTTATTTTTTTATTTGTCATTGTTATTTTTTTTATTGGTAATTAGCTTGATTTTGAATTTTTGTTATTTTTTTATTGGTGATTAACTTGGTTTTGAAAGTCTATAACTTGGAAAAAAAATTAACATTTAAATATTTTATCATCTATAAAATCATACAAATGTTTTGAGTAAAGAGGTCTAATTAAGATCATCAAGACAAAAAAATGCTAAGAGATAGAGTATAAGATAGAAAGAGAAAGAGAGAGAGAGAGAGAAATAGACTAAAATTTCAATTAGGATTTTTAAGACTAATAATGCACAGAGAGAGGATCTGAGATATATGTATATATATATATATATAAAGAGAGAGAGAGA
>CM042185.1:623713-637118 GCA_023539305.1 Ilex asprella
GAAAGGAGCTCATTCTGCATAGCATCACGATCTTGCTTCATCTGATGGTAACTATAAGTCCTTGAAAGCAAGCATAAGGATGCAGTACAAGCCTGGAGAAAGACAAAAGTCAGGAGAAACTTAAGAAAGAACTGGAGAAAGGGGGACAACCAACCCTTACCTGACCCAGGCCTTCAAAAAAATTATTGACGATTCCTTCCGTACCCAGGGCATTAATCCCGACAACATCATCGGAGACCACAAATCACCCAAGACGATCCCTTATGACTGAGGCATTACCCAACATGGAGCTAATCAACGGTGCACCTTGTGGAACTCCTGCAGGAGGAGCCGAGGCACCTGGAAAAGAAGGTGAAGTCGAAGGGATCTCCGGATATACTGGTGAAGGAGTCATAGCCTGAGGAGGTGCTTGATGGAGGCACCCCCGAGGAGCCATTGGAGAAGTTGCTTGAGGAGGGTTCACTTCAGGGAACACATTTGGAGAAGCCACCTGGAGGGCATCTCCTTTCCTCGCCACCTTAGGAGGAGGAGAGCTCCTACTACAAAGGCGAGATCCAATCATCTCCCTATACATCTCTGCAAAAGCAATAAGGTGCTATAGATGAACAATAAGGTGCTATAAATGAAAAGCGTTGAACAGAGGTGAAAAATATGAAACCACTATCGTACCTTTCCTCTTCAAAGTGGAACCACCCGACTTAGAAGAAGGAGCACCAGTCTTAGTAGAGATTGTCGAGGAAACACCACCTCGTCCGTCTTTGAGCACAAGAGTCCCGAAGTCTCGTATCGGATGAGCTCTCACAGCTTCCAGCTTCCACTCCTGACCCTGGGAGAGCTTAGGGGAACCTGCATGGAACGCGGTGAGTACACAGCTTACAAAGAAGGTGATAAGAGAATAGCAAAAATATGGGACGTACCAACTTTCTTTGGAGTAACCCATCGTGATGGTACCAGTGCCCGATCGACATCCGAGGCCCACTCTCCACCAACGAATATGTAATGAGTTTTCCAACTATGACAATTAGAAACCAACCCAGTAATCAGCTTGCCTCCCCGTGGGTTAAAGTAATACCAACCTCGGTTGGGAGCCGGAGTCTCACTCAAGAAATATGCTGCATGAAACTCAATAGGGGAGGCATCCTCATGATGTACCCTTCTCCACAATTCTAGAAAAGCTAGTAGGACCCTCCAACCATTGGGTGTCAACCGCCCGGGTGTCAATGAAAAATAGTTCAAAATGCCACAAACCAAAGAAGGAATGGGGAGCCTGAGTCTAACCTCAAGCATCTCCTCATAAATGACAATATCACCAGAGGAGTCATCGCTAGCGGGCTCGCCCTTCTCTGCTCGGCGGCACAACACAGTAGAAAGAATGCGATAGGTGGAAATAATCCGGGAAATATCAGCATTAGAAATTAAAGAACTAGTCAAGGTACTCACCTTAGACCCGTCATCATCACAGAGTACCTTGCCTTTGTGTTTTTTACCACGAAGACGCGAAGGATTACCTAAACCACGACCAGGATCCTTGCCATGAAAAGTGCCCGGAGTATCCACCCCATGCGCCATACGCTCCACATCATTCAGCCCAGCGTCAAGCAAGGTGCCTGATCCCTTCATCATGCCTGAAGTGGCGCCCGGAGAGGCGCCTAGCAAGCTCATCACGCCCAAAAAGGCGCCCAGAGGGGCTACCGTGTTCTTCTCGGCCAAAGTAGCGCCTGGAGGGGTGTCTGTGATGGTTTTCTCGCCCAAATCAGCTAAGGCAACGCCCAAAGGAGCGCTGCCCAGCTCGCCTAGTTCATCACCCATGGCGCCCAAGTGGTCCTCACGCCCATTCTTGCCTGGATCAGCGCCTATGGCGCCCGAGCAGCTACCCGAACCAGCGCCTATGGCGCCCAAACAGCCACCTGGACTAGCCTTCATCTCGCCCAACTCAATCCCCATGGTGCCTGGACCAGCCCCCTCCTTGCCCAGCATAGCGCCTATGGCGCCCAATGCCAAATCAGCGCCTATGGCGCCAAGGGGGTCTCCTCGCCCACTTTGCCTCCCCTCTCCACTACTTTCTTGATCCATGAACACCCAAGGAAAGATTGCTCACAAGAAAATTCGGCTATGGCTTCCTCACAAGTTTCGGCTATGGATTCTTAAAAAAAAAAATGGGTTTCTTCTCCTTATGCTCAAACTCAAAAACCAAAAGCACAAAGTCTTCAAATGTTGTCAAGGAACATCCTTAAAGGGGTTGAAGAAGGTGGGTATGCTCAAAACCCAAGAATCCCTAGTCTTGGGTCTCCAAAGCTCAAGAAAGTTTCAACTTTTAAAACTCCAAGGAAGGTTCTATGTGAAAATGGGCAAGTAAAGAAGAAAGGTGCATATTTATAGTCTAGGGTTTCCAAAAGAGGGAAAAGCCCCAAATTAAAAATCAAGAGCTATTTCTTAATGCCAAGACTTGAGGTGTTCAATGAAGCCAAAATAATACCTTGGAAGAGAGGAGCTATCTAGCGGAGGAAGTCTACACCACCAAGAGCTCAAGACTCAATAAAATGCCCCCTTCTCCAAGTTTCTTAGGACACGGGGCATTGGGGGGCAAATGATGGGTCAAGCCCAAAAGGCCCAAAATCATTTCGAAGCCTAGCTGCAATTAAAGGTTCAAACCCATGAAGACCCAGCAGGCCAAATGAGATCCAAGCCCAATCAAGTTCACCAGGGAGCTACCTCAGCTTAGCTACAAGACCTAGAAGAACATTCAAGACCCCTCACTTTCTCTACCACCTTGGAAGCAGTCAACATTGACTGGGTCTTATAGAGAGCTCCTCAACTGCCACACCCGTTGAGGAGAATCTGCAAATCCCACCAGGATAGCTGAGTAATTGCCATTTAGTAGCTCCATTCTGTTGGAGACTGAATATAAAATGTAAGCCCCACCAATACTTGGGGGGCAAGACACTCTACAGAGCCTAAAACTCCTCCTCCTCTCCATTCTGTAACTCTCCAAGTATCATTACTCACCGGAATCAATAAAGTACCGGCAACCCTTTGCCATTCCAAAGTGGACGTAGGCAATATTGGCCGAACCACTATAATTTCTGTCTTAATCTCTAATTACTACCTTTAATTTCTAAATTACTTGACTAGTGATGTGTAAAGTTGATTTTGTGCATCATCAGAATTAACAAAAGATTAAAGAGAGAGAACGAAGAGAGTAAGGGGATACAAAAATAGAAAAAATTTTGAAAAAATAATATTTACAATCGTGTATAGTTATGCCCATATCTTATTGGGTTTGCACTATATATCAGTTATGTTTAATAAGAACGAGTTGCATTTATCTATGTTCATGTCAAATCGTTTATTTGGGAGATTTAATAGGTTTATACATTATCACCCAAATCTATTAAAGTTAAATTTTTCTAATTCTAAGTTAATTTTGTAACATGTTCATGAGCAATATTAAAATTATCAAAATAAGGAAATTTAGATGCCATTGGCTTATAGAGATCGAGTGTGACCCAAAATAAATACAAATCTCTTGGAATTTTAATCAAATGATTATTTCATTTGGAATCATTTAATCTAAGACTAAGGATACATACGGATTGGATCTAATCAACATACAAGTGTGTCAAATTTGTAAAAGCCGCCAAATTTAAAATACATAAATATCCCTAAATCTTTTATAATATTTTAATAGGAGCAAGATTCTAAAATTTTAGAAATACTATTTTTTTTTTTTTTGGTCATTAGAAATACTAATTACATCCCAATTTTTTTTAAAATTACAGTGACGGTAACTGCCCCAGTGTCTCCACTGTGGCTCCGCCCTGATCGTGGTCCCCATTCGTTTATGCCTTCTCCGCCATTACTTTAATATCGTTAGACGTCCACATCTACTAATGTACTAATAGATTCTTGATGATGATCCACTTGGCTCTTTTTCCCAGTAGACGGACCCCACTTTTCCACATCTTTCTTCTTCATGTTCACACAATCACGGCACTGTAGCAATGCTGCTTCCTTTAGTGTTGTAACAGTGAACAACAAAAAAAATAAAAACTTCATTACAGAAATATTCTATTAATTTTTATATGTACATTTGTATATTACTTTTATAATTATTAATCAACTGTATATAACAACTCAAAAAAATGCGTCTATAGCAAAAATAAACACACTTACATATAGAAGTGAAGATAAGTTCCAAAGAGGATTACGATAAAATATTCAAATTGAAGAAATATAATAAATCAATCTTTAACTTAGAGAAAAAGATGAACGACGGTCAAATTCGCTAGTCTTAATTGATTAATATTTTATTACTTGAAAAACTCAAAAAAAGAGGACTACAATTTATTGAGATTATACATAAAACTTGACAGGCACTGTTACTAAAGTACAAAAAAAAATACTTAATTTTGAGAAATTATAATGCGATGATTATATATGCCAACATATATTCCTAGCTTTGTGATTAAATTATTTCTTGGAAGATAACCACAAACCAGGTGTGTCAATAGACACCGAATTAGGTATACTACTTTATTTTGTTATTTTTGTAAATAACAATGTCTTAGAGTAACTCTAAAGGGGTTGTCATTTTTGAGTGTCAAATCATTCATTTATAACTTTGAATTATAAATCTGTTCCAATAGCAGGTGTCAAAAAGGGGTGTTATTTTCATATTTTTATTCATCAATATATATGAATCGTTGGATCTATATTCATCTAACAAATTTATATTCATCAACCCATTTGCAACCTCTCCCTTTCTCTCTTCAGAATTGCAAAAAATGTCACTCTAAGAATCTTGATGTTATTTTCTAACCCTTAATACGGTGCACCCTCGGAATGAAATTTTTTGAATTTGAGATGACATATGAGATTGTCACCCTTGATGCCACTCCCCTTGGAGTTGGTCTTAAAAATGACCAATTTGCATCAACCAATCAATCACAACCTTGGATTCTACGGTGGCCAAATAATCTACTATCTTGTGGTTGGACCTAAGAGTCATGGGTTCGAATTTTGTCCACCATCTCTCTACGTAAAATATTGTTAAAAAAAAGTAATCTCAACCTCGACTCAGGATTTATCCATATGCCAACATCAAATAGCTTCTAAATTGCATGAGTTAGTGAAAGAGCTCCACTGACCAGAAAAAGAAAAGAAAAGAAGAAGTGGAAGAGCTCCCATGGTTGGCATTTTGTAAATTTCCTAGCTCCTTCTCATTTGTCTTCTTCTTTTGCACCACTTTTATTCTACTTGTTTGAGTCATGTCTTATCATTTTAGAAACTATTTTTCAACATTATTCATTCTCAATTTTTAATCTAAATTTTTTTGATTAATTTAATATTATGTTTTTAATAAATAATTGATTTTATTGGGATGGAAAAGTAGGTTTTATGGCAAGAAATGTAAAAATAAGAAAACCCCCTTAAGCATATATGTCATCATAAGTGAGAAAAAATGTTTAATGTAACAGTGATAACATATCATTATTGTCAAAGTGAAACACACTTTCATACGTGGATAGTAAATATGTTACGTGAATGGAGTGATTTTTTTTTCTTTTGTTCAACGATCAGAGATGTTTGAATAATTTACGCATATCTCAATTAATCTCCTATTTAACACTTGTGTGACATCTACTTATTCATTATTTTTTTATTGAACCATGATACCCAGCAATTATATAGTATCCCTATTGCGTTAAATATTTTCTCCTTAAGTTGAGTATTCAAAACTGAAAATTTACAAGAAAAATGTTTTTATTTTTTTTCTCTAAATAAAAACTACTTTTTTAGTAAGATCTCTAATGACTTGGAAAAGAAAAGAATTTATAATTGGATTTAGTTGATTTTTACCTGCTAACCTGCGCCCTCCAATGGTTTATCTAGATTAAATAGAAATCTCACGTCATTATTGTGGGTCCCAGCTGACACATATTGCTTACGTGTGATCTTGTTAATGGCCATTTGACTATCATTCTCCACTTTACCCCTACATTTTTGTGAATTATCATACTAAGTACCTTATTTTTCAACAAAAGCCCTAAAGCCCTAAAGGGGTATAATCGGGTTTTAGAGAGGATAATAAATTATGTAAAATTCTATGACTGAACATCCTACGCGGTATATACACTGAATAAAAACGCGGGGCCTTTCGTTGTATTTCCCATTCCCTCTATCAAGCCTTCCAACGCAGCAAACATTTCCTCCTCCTCTCTCTCTCTCTCTCTCTCTCACACACACACACGCACAGACACTTTCTCTGATGTTTCCAACCCATTGATTTTTCCCAGAATCTCTCCGTCTGCAATTCCTAGAGTTTTTGACGTACTATTGACCTTATTTGTTTTTTTACACTATAACTAGAGCTGGTGTGTTTACATCTCTCTCTCTCTCTTAGTTTTTATCGGTTGATAGATGGCTGTGCCTGTGTTGCCTTCAAACGCTTTGCCGGTGGGTTACCGATTCCGTCCTAATGACGAAGAACTAATAAATCACTACCTACGACTGAAGATCAACCGTTTTGAGAATGAAGTAAGCGTTATCCGTGAGGTTGATGTCTGTAAACATGAACCTTGGGACTTGCCCGGTAAGTATACTCTTCTTTCCTTCCAGAATCCGATCCTTAGGTTTTTTCACCAACCAGTAATGATTCGATAAAATTATAGTTGCCTAAAATTTATTATGTTAGCTATAGATTGATGTTGGTGGAATTAAGTGTTCGATCATGATTTCTAAGCGATTAGCGATATGAGGGGTAATTTTTGTTGGAATAGATTAAAGTCAAATACTTATTTCAATTTTCTGAATGCAGATATGTCGATAGTAGAAACGATCGATAATGAGTGGTTCTTCTTCTGTCCGAAGGATAGGAAGTTTCAGAATGGACGGAGATTGAACAGAGCCACGAAGGCAGGGTTCTGGAAGGCGACTGGTAAAGACAGGGTCATCAAGTCTGGTAAAGGAGTGGTGATTGGCATGAAGAAGACTCTGGTCTTCTACACCGGGCGTGCTCCCCACGGAAAGAGGACTAATTGGGTAATGCACGAATACCGTGCCACTGATAAGGCACTCGATGGCACCCACCCTGGACAGGTTGGACAGGTTCAATTAACTTCTATAATCTTGTGTTATTAAGTTCGGACACTTTATTTATTTATTTATTTTTGGATTTTTTTGACTCTGTTCATTACCTGATTTGTTTTTAGGCATTTAGAGACAGAATTCTGTACATCTATAATCTATAATATATAAAAAAAGGCCAGGCTTCAATTCTGAAGGGGCGAATTGTATCGAAGCCTTGGGTAGTTGAATTCCCCCAAATCCATCCCTTCTCACTGACCATATGACTATATGTGAGTCTTGATGCTGGAAAAATGAATGATGGATTTGGGTTGATCACGCTATGCAAAATCTGCTTCCACGGTTTTTAGGACACTCAGATGTGAACTTTTGCAAGTTGTATGGGCTTTCATTTAGTTGATTTTGGACTGCTCTACATTGCCTCTAATTGTAATAGGAATAATAGCAACTTTTAACATATTCTGATATAGTTTTTTTTTTTTGGATTTAGTGACTACTATGATTATCCTTCTAAAATTATAAAATCACTCATGATTGACCTTCTAAAATTAGCAATTTAATTTCTTTTATAGATTCTGAATTTGTGTATGATTTGAAAATCATTTGTACTATGAAGTGGTTTCCCTCGTAAGTCGTGGAGATGCTGATTTCTTCCATAGTCTTATTTTTTAGGAGAATTATTCTATGCTTAAGATGATGACTCTGTTTGTGGCTTTTTGTAGAGCAATGATGTTCAATGTTTGATAATCGTTTTGGCATTGTTTTTTCTTCTGCAGGGTGCATTTGTACTCTGTCGTCTATTTAAGAAGACAGATGAAACTGTTGAAGATTCCAACTGTGAGGACGTTGAACAGATTGTTTCTTCTCCTTCAGTAGTTATATCTCCCCCTGGAGATATACACCCAGAGCCAGTGACTCCAGTGTCAGGTAGAGAAGCTGAAAAACATCCTTGGATCATTGAAAATTTTCAAACTCAAGCTGAATTGCAAAGTAATAGTGCTGATGATGCAGCAGACCCCCTGTTAGACATACCATCCCTCCCGGTGAGCAGAGGAACTACATTCTAGTTTTATTTGTCAAACTAAGTTTTTTAGTAGTTTAACTTGTTTATTTTTTCCTGTTTTGTACTTTAGCTGGACCTGGAGCTGGAAAATTTGTTGGAAGGTTTTTATGAACCTACGCAGGAGCCAGTATTTTCCTCATTTCCCACGCAGATGCAGGTGGACCATGGATCTTCTGACTTAGATGGTCAGTTTACTGGTGACATTGGCAATAACTTGACACAGTTTCAACACAGCGCAAATACACCAGATGATATAAACGAGTTCTTGAACTCAGTCCTAGTTCGCTCAGACGAGCATTTCTGTGGAGATGCTGGCAGTAATAGGATTTCAACTGCTGAAACTGAGATTTCCAAGAACATTGACAGATTAGAGGATGGTTCCATTAAGCACAGTGGATCATGCAGCAACTCTGACTCCGAAGGACAGGTAATGGAGGTTAGAGGCTTATGTTTTTGCAAGGTCACTGCCACATTTGATTTGTGTTCATGTGCAGCTAAATGCCATAAATTTCAATACATTTAGAGAGATCTTATTTTAAGAGTTAAACATGTGTTGCTTTTTTGTACTTCAGATTGAGCCAGGCTTTTATAACGGTGAGTTGCAAGCGGAAAATGTTGAGCGGGAGGGTATTTCACAGACAAATACAGCTTTGGGACCTTACTGGGCACAAGATATATTGAATGATGATCACAGCAGAAACATTTGTTCCCTGCAAAACAATTCTTTCTCTGGTGTATTTTCTGGAGATGAAATCTCCAGTTTGGTCAATATTGGAGAACCAAGCAGTCAGAGCTACACAGTCTGCAGTGATCATACATTTGAAACTGGCATTAAGAGGAGGACTCGCCAGCCACAAGCTCAACCAAGTTCACAAGACTTTGCAACTCATGGAACTGCTCGAAGAAGAATTCGTTTTCAGATGAAACTTCAAGTTGGACCAGTTCAATGCAGTTTGCCTAGGGATTTGAGTTCCTGTGAAGAAAGGCCTGAAGTAAAACCAGCTGGGGCTGAGGTGAGATTTTTTCATGGTGAAGCTTACCAACTTTCATAATGCTGCTTCTTGGCTTGTGACATCCATGGAATTGGCATGTGCAGGATGAAGAAGCTACCGAGAAGCCTACTTCTGCTACCGCTAGTGCTTCTGCTATCACAGATGAGACTGAGGATATATTCCTGTCTGAATCGAATAACGATGGTAAGAAGGTTGCTCAGGATTTAAGCACAAATGTGAAGTCTGAAGGTGATTTTCCAACAAGCGGCCGCAAAAAGGTTTCCTCTGTGTCCTCGAAGACTGCAGCATTCCACTCAATTTTATCATCTCTGTATATGCCTAGGGTACTTTTGGCTTTGGTTTTGTTCATAGCCTTCATTGGCACATGGGGATCATTTAGAATTTGAAGTTGCTTAGAGAAAGAGAGTTCCTTTTTTTTGTATATGTAAACACTGATTAATGTTTTTATTGGAGATTAGGCTAACACGGATACATTGTTGGGTCTGTTGATTGTATATGCGTATCTATCAGCTTACGAAGGGGACTTGGGTTAAATTTTGGAGTCTGATTATGTAATGCACAACAAGTCTTCCCTGATGTCTGTGTATAATATTTTATGTTAAAAGAAATAGAAGGTTTTAGGTCATGACTTCAATATAAACCTTCCCTTTTTCATGGTTACTTTAAAACCCTAATGAGAGCGCTCAGAACAAAAGTGGCTGCTTGTGACCTCTCAATTGGATGAGGAATATGTAGAGGGTGGATTAGAATATTCTCATTTGGTCGCCATTGGCCTTGAGAGAGTGCTAGCGATGTTGCCAAATCCCCCACTTCAATCTCTCGGTACAATGTTGAATTTTGTTGTTCTTATTGTTGTAGGTTACCTTAAACAAGTTGCTGCTTTTGTTTTCTGAAGTGTTTCCGTGATTTACAGAAGATGGGTATTTCTCTAATTGCCAAATTTGTGCTCGTTTTGCTTCTGTCAATGTTAATGTTTATATGTATATCAGTTAGATTAGGAAACTTTACTTCTCTCTTGTATCATAAATAAACCTCCTCGTGTTTATGGTAAAGGACACATATACATCCCTAGCAGCTTCAATGGGTAACTTCCCTCTGCGCAATGCAGGGCAACTACGATTCTAAGCTTAGCCAACAAAGAAAAAGATTGGTTAGTCTCGATAAGAAGGAAAATTCATGTAAATCCTGAACTTCGATTCGAAGAACACCAGACCAGTGCTCTTATTGGGAGTGACTGTGAGCTTGACAAACTTGGCAGTTGGCATCTCCTATACTTTCCCACTTTACCCCCCAAAAAACAACCTTTCCCATTTGCCAAAACCGGTTCGGTTGCCCGAATTGGATCTGGCGTGCCTCCCGTAAGTTCTCGCAGTGTGAACTGGCATGGACGCCCTTCCTCTGTTTGGAACATTGATGCATAACGAATTAGAAAAGGCTTCATTCCGTTTCGTTTGGTCTTGGCTTGCTTCATTCTACTTGGTCTAGGCGGATTAAGATTTTTTTAAAAGCAAGACATGAAGAAGAATGCATAGTTTGGTCGTGCGTAAAAGCTTCTGTTGTTGATTAGGTCTTTTGATGCTTAATTGCTATTCTCCGTTTAGTATCAATTAATTTTTATTGTGGTGTTGGTTTGTGGGATGTTTCCTTTGTTTCTAATTATTGATGAACTGAAAAATAAGAAGGTCATTATATTTTACAACTGCATATTTTAGTACAAAGTAAGTATTGTATGTGAACAAGTTTTCACTTACTTTCATTGCATAGGATCGGAGGTGATGATAGATCAAACAAGTGTTGCAGTCGAACGAGATCTACGATCGAGGGAGCAGAATATGAGGTGCAAGCAGGAGAAAGTGAAAGACTTGGACTTGCTGTACATGTCATTGTTCGGTGTAGGTGATTAAGTTTAAGTTGAAAATTTGTGATTGATGATTACTTCTAATAAGTGATTTGATCGAGTCTAAACACTACATTGGATAATTGTACCTTAAATGTTGATTATAAATTGTGTTTTCACAGTATGCATGTTCAACATTATTCTTAAATGTGCAATGGATGTTCCTTTGCCATGATGGTTTTAGTTTTGACTATATATATAAAACGCCATCAGCTAACAGCTCAAAGCAAAGATCTTTTTTTATGGTGTACCCACTCTTCTCTCACTTTTTATTTATTTCCTTTGAACTATGTGGTTAATATTGATTATTTTATTGTTTGGTCTTCCTTTCACACTAATGCATTAACTAGCGTCTTTGCTTAGGTTAGACGATGGAATCATGGGAAGCCCATAGTTCTGCTGAAGAATGTGTGCCTGAGAGGTGTGTGTGTGTTGAAGAATGTGTGCTTGAGATGTGTGTTTTAATTTTTATTTGGTCTTTAAAATTTCAAGTGATACAATTATGTCGTTAAAATTTTAACGGAGTCTCAATCCAGTCCTTCCATGTAGATCTATTAATTTGTTCTAACAAAAAAATTTAGAGAACTTGCCTATAAGGGTATAATTATCTGTCTTAAATACATCGATATTCTCTATTAATTTCATTATTATTTTTTCCTCAAAATCATAAAAAATAAACTAAAGTTTTCTAACCTATACATAACATATTTCTCACAAGATAAATATACCATTTTACCCCGGTCATATTTAGGTCACAAAAAATTATTCCATCATAATAAATTGGTGAATTTTGATGTAAAGACTTGATTGTTACAATTGAAATTTTAAGGGTCAAATTAAAATTAGGTACATAATTAGGGTGCAAATTGTAATTGATACCTAAAAATAAATGAGTAATGATTACATATTACGCGTAAGCTTAAGGATCACAATCTAAAATCAATCTAAACCAAATAATCATCGACTTACTGTAATACCAAAACCTAACTAACATGCCGCAACTCTTTCCCAACTCCTCTTATTTTTCAAACATATCTTCTAATCTAATTCAAGTCACGGTGGTAGTCACTACTTTATGAGAGTGGTTTAGCAGAGTACTGACTAAACTTTTCACTCTGAGGTTAAAAATTTGAGTCATGGAGTTCACATTGAGACTCGATAGTTGACCATTACGTTAATCTAATTAGGTTCATTCATAAAAAGAGTAACGAGCACAATCAGAAGCTCATGATCCTATTAGTAAGGGTCTATTAGGGTGGTTTTTGTGAGCTCTCCTTTGTGCCTATCTTTTTTTTTTTTGTATATTTTTTTTGTTAGATCATTTGGTATTCGAAAGTCACTTTGAGCTCCGACAAATCCGGATTCGAGTCGGATAAAACCACAAGGGCGACAAAACTCTTCATACCGAACGCAACTGCGTTCTCAAGATTCGAACTCAAGACCTTGATTAAGTTAGAATAGTCCCTCACCAACTGATCGAACGTTTGGTGGTTATCCTTTTTTAAAATGGGACAAAAAAAAAAGAGCAATGCTACAGGGACCTAATTTAGGAACTTAATGATGTGGTTTTAATGCAATCATTAGTTTAGTTGTGAGTTACAATATTAGATGAAACTCAAATAAGGTTCAGATAGCATTTTCCAAAAAAAAAAAAAAACTGAACAAACTATTGATCTCAAAAAAATAATCGGTGCAAATTTGACTACCCTATATATAAAAAAAATATAACTAACATACGGCCATAGTTGGGCAGTCCATATGGAAGATTGGAATGTAGCAGAAAAGCAAGTCAAGTCTCATTTGAACATTGGCCTATAAATTTCGCTGAGTTACGCCACCACCACACCCTCAAACTCTCTCATTGCCAAACTTTTTCCATAAGGAGGACCACGCAGAGATAGCTTGAAGTTGAAGAGTCCTTTCAGAGGCATATACGCACGCACACAGAGAGAGAAGATGATGAACATGGGGATGATGGTAGAGCTGTTGGAGGAATACAGGGTGGTGATGACAAGGGTGAGAGAGCAGCTATTCCTTCCAAGGCATATAACTGCTCCGTTTCTGAGGACTCTTCGTTCTGCCGCCACTTCCGCCACCACTCAAGACGCTTCTACTTTCATTGTTTACTTTTGAAGTCTTTATTTTCGACTTTCTGTTATGAACCAATGGTAGAATTTGTTATTAAGAATCGTCTTGCAATGAAAGAGTCACCTAGAATCTATATACACGTATCTAGTCTCATATTTAACCAATATAAAATCATGATATTCTGTAGTAGATATATTTCTTTGTATCTTGATCAAATCATTCAAGCATATATATATATATATATATATATATATATAT
>CM042185.1:642118-676859 GCA_023539305.1 Ilex asprella
TAAGGGCTTCAGACTTACAATTATACCCATCAATGGGATCTAAGAGACTCTTTGAAAAAATACTACTTGAACTTTATTTGTTGATATCATGAATTATAATTGCTAACAGCAAGTCCTAATATTAATTAAAACCCATCATCGATTTAATAATTATAATGCATTAAATCAATAAATATTATTTATAAATTAAGCAAAAATAATATTTTCTTTTCTCTAAAAACCTTTTAGCATGTTAATTAATAACCGCATGGCAGCTGACAATGGCTAAGATTTTAACAAGAGCAAACAGTAAACGCAACTTCATTGGACTTTCGGCTTTTCAGGAACAGGCCGGGCCGAAAGCATTATCCAAAATTGCATTGATGCCTACACAGTTTTATGCAACTAGTGAGTACATATATGCGATGCACGTAAACTATTTTAAGGATAAAATATTTATGTATTGAATTTGTGGAATGCTTTCAAAAATAATTAATCAACTTTGTTCTCCATATCAATTAGAAACTGACTCTTGTGAGTTTTTTTACAGTTAAAACACATGTATTTCAACTATTTTATTATTTTTTCTGCATATTTGGAATAAGAGTGGCTATGATCATTTTTTGATAGACATATATTATTTTAGTACAAAGGAATTAATAAAGTCCCTCTACCTAAAACTTGTAATCTTAAGAGATGTTAAACTCATCATTACTTTTAGTTAATTGAAGAATTAGTAAATTGCCCCTTTTTCAAACACACACACACACACACAGCCGTTGTATATATATAATATACAATGGTTGTTTAGCTAAAAAACTAATAGAACTTTAGTTTAAAATAATGATTATGGAGATTGTTGCTCATAAGTATTTGGTGTTAAAACTCATAAGAAATTAAGAAACTTGTTTATAAAAATTGTGACGGTAACACAATTTTAGCTTTACAATCCAAAATCCAGCACAACCATTTTGTTTGGTAAGAAATTTCAAATAACGTAAAAACCATTAACTTAAGCAATTGAACAAGTTCGAAACAAATTGTATTCTGTAAATATGCAAAATAAATTATGTAATTAAAGGCCGAGAATGACCTTTTAGAAAAAAATTTGATCTATGAATTGTTTATATGAAGATGTCCACAAATGAACATTGAAACCAGTATACAAGAAGCATGCTCATCATTCGTCACCTTTGGCATACTCTCCGTCGCTGCCAAATGCCTAATTATATATGTCAAACTCATAAAAAGACAAAAACATCAATATAACATACTAAATCTAGTTTTTAAGCTTTAAAATAAAATGAGTAATGCTATTGAGACCTAATTTGATGACCTAATTCACTATGACTTTTAGATTGACTGTGGCCTCCATCAAATATTGGAACTTGGTCTTAATCCAATGGTTCCAATGAAGCCATATTATTAGGTCAGCAAATTATGTTAGATTTTTAGATCCAAATTGTATTTTCCAAATAAGATAGGCCAAGATCATAGAAATTCTTAATTGACCAAACCAAAACCATAAAAATATAAATATAAAGCAAACCTAAAGAGTAAAAATGCTAAATAAAATTAAACCCAACTTTTTTACAAAGAAATTTTTTTTTTAGAACTTAATACCAGTCTTAATTTGGTGTTTTTACGATCCTTGCAGCCCATGAAATGAATATGATGAATGAACCAACATCTAGAGAAAGAGCCGAGATTAACCATGGGAAATGAAAAAAAAAAATCTTGACCTTTTTTGTTGTGTATATATTGAAGATCGCCTCAACCCCCCCCCCCCAACAATGTTGCAAAGTACATACCAATCTTGACTCTCTTTGCTGCTTTCTTTTGGAGATCTTAAAAACTATCTTGTATATGAATGATGTTGATTAATGGGTCAGAGTATAATTATTGTGGATGATAAAAAGAATGTTTTGTTCATTTTCAATAAAGATTTGATAATTTGGGAAGGTAAATATAAAAGTCAAACAATGATAACCAAAGAAAATAATAATAGACGAAGGGCTTGGGATGGGAGAGGAAAATGTTTGTCTTGACATTAGTGCTAGTTATCTATTCATTCACATAATTTAGTTTAGAACAATAATTTTATCACAAAAGAACATTAAAAGACATAAATGATATGATTGTTGATACAAGACTAATTAAGAGCTGGTGAAAGGAAGGAGAATATGGAATATGTGCCAATTTATAGCCAGATTTGAGAGTTTTTTTTTCATGTTTTGTATAAGGACTACGATATTCAATGAATATAAAATATGGATAAAAATGACCTAATTATATTATTTAAGAATAAAAAAGAAAATCAAAATTTTGAAGGATAATTGAAGTATATATATATATATTCATTTATTCCTAGAATAGGAATGATCTAAGAGTAAAATTAAAAAATATGATATAATTGTCTTTATATAATTATTTGAGGATAGAAAAGAAAGATAAAATTAGTATGACATTAACTTTGAAGGATAAAAATGATATAATTGCAGTTTTAGAGGGTAAAAATGAAATAAAATTGTTTTTCATATATATATATATATATATATATATATTGGTATTTTAAAAGTAAAATATATAGACATATATATAGACTAGTAATTGTCCGTGCCTGAAGGCACGACATAACGAAAAATTAGATTAAAATTCAAAAAATACTACATTACCTAATGACTCTTTACAATCTAAAACAACCTATCTATATATAGAACTTACAATCAAACATAACAATCATCATAATTCACCATACCACCACAACACAACACATATTACATTAAGAAACTAGTAATTGTCAGTGCCTGAAGGCACGATATAACGAAAAATTAGATTAAAACTCGAAAAATACTACATTATCTAAAGACTCTTTGCAACCTAAAATAACCTGTTTATGTATACAATCAGACATAACAATCATCACAATTCATCATACCACTACAACACAACACATATTATATTAAGAAACTAGTAATTGTTTGTGCCTGAAGGCACGACATAACAAAAAATTAGATTAAAATTCAAAAAATACTATATTACCTAAAGACTCTTTGTAACCTAAAACAACCTGTCTATAGAACTTACAATCAGACATAACATTCATCATAATTCACCATACCATCACAAACACATTTCCAACCACAACGCAACACCTATTACATTAAGAAATTTTGGCAGAGTTTCTTGTATAAATAGAAGCCCAAAAAAATATGAACTTGTTTACAAAACTTACAGTCATCAATAATAATCATCATAATACACCATATCACCACAATCATCAATACATACTCAACCACCAAAACAACTATCATTTCATACCTAAAATCATCATAACCATGAATAATTAGTTAACTTTACAAAAGACGGAACACAAAAAATACACACATGCACAAATAGAGAAACAACTTCATCTTCTTTATAGCTTCCACCAAGTATCCTTCAATGTATACTTGAAAAATATTTAAAATATAAATATCATCAAAATATGTGAGACAAAATAAAATAATTGGTTACAGTTGTGTGTGTATGTGTGTGTTTGTGCATGTATTATGTGCAGTTAAAACGGTGGTGACTACATAGTAAAATTACAATGATTTACATCAATTACAATGAAATTTCAACTATGAAATTAACATTAATTATAATAAAATTTCATACAATTAACATGCATTTAACATGAACACTCAATAAAAAACCTATTTCATCATAACTATAAACTTATTTCATAAACGAACATTCAAAAATTGTTGTGCAGTGTGTGTGTGTGAGCTCAAGCACAATTACATAGTTCGAATAAAAAATTCATGTCAAGAGACCAAATGTCACTGCAAGAATGGACCTTTGATAACAAACCGTACTAAGAAACTATTGTTTTTTCTCTAAAATCTTATAAATTTTCTCTAAAATGATTTATACTATAAAAGTGTTGAAACTCAAATTAATCTATTGCCACATGACAGTGTTGAAACTCATATAGTGTTGAAACTCATGTCAAATGTAAAAATCATTAAAGCAACTCACAAAAAAAAAAAAAAAAACAAATTAGCAAGAATCAGTACAAAACTGTCATGTGAAAGTCTCAACCACAAAGTGGTCTTACATAAGAGTTTGAAAGATGGAAAAAAAAATTTGAAAATCCGAGTTTTCTTGCTCAAATGTTCATCAAACAATGCTTGTGTTATATATATAAAACCAAAAAAAAAAATGATCTTGGAAAGGCTGAAATGCTTGAATCATGAAACCAAACCAAGAAACAAAACAATGAAACCAAACCGAGAAAAATTCCACAAACCCACATCATTTGCTATGACCGAATGAAACAATGAAATTCCAAATATGTTCATCCACAAACCCAACAATGAAATTCCAAAAATGTTCTTGCTCAAATGTTCATCCGCAAAGCCAACAATGAAGCAATACCCAAAACTTTTCAGCCACTGCCACTGCTACTTCAACAAAATCCAAAATTTTAGGCAGCTAATTCCACAAAACTTTCAGCTTGGTGAGATTGGTGAAAGGGTGTTGAGCGAGAAAGAGAGGGGGAGAGAGGGAGAGGGAGGTACCTGGGCTGAGCTGTCGCTGATCACCGCTGGGGTGTGTGCTACCATAGAGAACGCTGGTGTGAATGGTGTGTGCTGCCGCTGAGCCATGGTAGAGGAGTGAGAGGGGTTTGGGTAACGGTGTAAGGGGTTTGAGTAGCGTGTAGGTGTATGCTGCCGCTGTGTTGAGCCATGAGCCATGGCAGAGGAGGTGACTAGTGAACAGTGCAGGGGTGGGTAGCATAAGGGGTTGGGTTTAATTTGGGCTGGATTTTTTTTATGTGAGATGAAATATGGGCCATTAGATCTAATTAGAAGACTTAGATAAAATCTAGACTGTTGAATTAAAATTAGAATGAATGGGCTGTTCTTATACTTTCCTAAATAAATTTAAATTAAATTAAATTTTAAAGTAAAAAAAATTCAAATTGAATTTTATCTTATTATTATTATAGATATGGATAGATTTCTAAAACCAAAAAAAAAACCCGAAAAGTGCAGTTATAATTCTGACCCACCAACACTTCTCTTCGAACTTTGAAGGAGGAGAGAGAGAGAGAGACACACACAGCAGTGCTTGCTCTCTCTAGTCTATCCCTGTTGGTCACCGGTACCTTCTGCCCTTTAATTTTTTCTTTTTTTTTTTTGGCCAGAAACGCCCTGTAATCTCTTCTATTCTGTTAATTTTGGCACAATACTTGCTCTTTCGCTATCAATCGCATCGCATGTATTATCGATATATCTTTATTTCGCGAATGATATATATGTTGATTGTGTTCAATTATGGTGGTCTTGCTTTGTTTTTCTCAAGCTGTTTGCTTTTTTATTCTTCATGATTGCGCGATTAACCTGTAATCTTATCAGATTTTTTTGTGGGTTTTATCAGTTGATTCAATTACATTCTACACAAAGAAGTGATGGGTTTGGGGTATTTGGGTCATGGAGGGTCTGCCTCATCGTCGTCCAATTTATCAGCTTTAGCTCCACCTTTTACAGTTGATCGATCCAATTCAAAACCCAATTCAAACCCAATTGTGCATTTCACTGATTCACCATATGCGGCAGCCTTTGATGAAACCTGGGTATATCCCCACTCTACAGCTTCTAGACTTGATTTTGTTTCCAATCTTGACCCGGAAGTCGATTCCCCTAGTCTGCCTTTAACAAATGATTATCGTTACCCGGGTTCTCAGTCTATCAACCCACCAAGTCATTGGTCTACACTAAATCCTACTCCTAAAACTCCGACAGATGCATTTTCCTATCCTGTTGGAGCTAAACCGTATTATCCTCTTTATGTCTCACCAGTTAGTAATGATGATTCTCTCTTGGTGGCCCCCAAGGAACCTTGTTATGATCCACTGTTGAATTCTGGTGGTGCCCTCATGGATGTATCTCCTCAAGTCGATTACACTCGAAGCTTGTCTCCTTTGGAGTGTACACCACAGTGGGGTGGCTTTTGGAATGGATTGCCTGATGAGAAGCAGGGTAAGCGTGTAGAACTTGATGGGAGTTTCTACTCAGTGGAGAATAATATTGCTGGTTCACATGTTTACAAGAATTACATAAATCAAGGTATTGTCCCTTTAAGAATGTAATTTGTTGATATTAGCATGGTTTGTTGGCCTAAGGTTAATTTATTGTAATGTGTCTCTCTGTTGCCAACATATACTTTTTTCTTCCTTCAAATATGCTCTCCTGTCATGTCCATATTTGCGCTGTCTTCTTCACATTTTGTTTATCTTATTGGTTGTAGCTTGCCTTTGGGTTGACGCAAGTGTAAGGATGTGCAACCTTGGGTTTTTAGTTTCCTTTTTTTGTGGAAGAATATGCTTGTGGTTATCAATTTGTTATCTTTTCCTTGAAAATGAACCGTGTATCAAAAGTGAGATACAAAGTAGTATGAAAGCACCTAGCTGTTCTTCGTTTCCTTTTAATGTAATTATTGTAGGTTTTAGAAGTCATTTTAGACTGCCACAACGGGAACTTGCATAACTTGTTCTTCCTTTCCGTTGATATAAGCTTTTGTGAGTTAGTCTAATTTTAGCCACTACTGTTCCACAGTTTGGATTTCGAACTACATGCTTTGGCTTTTGGCCCCATTTTCAAGATCTTTTTTCTTCTGAAACCATGTGCATTGTAAGTAAAAGTAGAAAACTTGTTGAAATTGGATATTACATTTTTTGAATGAAGTCTGTGTAAATGTCACTTGCCATAGGAAAATCTCCATTGAACTTAGATTTATGTTTCCAGGCAGCCAACCATAACTTTAATGGTATGTGATGTGAAACAGGAGGGAAATTACAAAATACTATCGGTTATGAATGTTTGTGAAGTACCTGAGCCATATATTTTGCTTATTATGGTCACCTGGGTCTGGACCTTTCTAAAACTGTTCTTAAACATATTTTCAATTTCTGTCATACTTCTTGTTGTGCAGGAGTTCATTCTGATGAGGGAAAGAGCGAATATGAAGAAGATTATGCCATTTCACTGGGACAATGTACCAATGTTTTTGGAAGAGCAAAAGCCGCTGGTTCTTCACGTACTGTGCAGTTGAATGATAAATCAGTACTCGGGCAAAATCTCAGCTTCTTTCCTTCCAAATCCTCCAAACATTCTGCCTTGGGAGCTGTTTCACTACTTCCAGAATCTCATTCATGGCCATCAACTCTAGAATCAGCCACAAATTCATTAAACCATCAAAATACATACAATTCTCATCAGAAATGCCTCCAACCCTTTGATTTGTGTATGAATGATTGTGTGTCAGTGATAAGATCTTCACCTACTGTTGTCATTAGATCACCTGTAATTGGGACAACTACTTCACCACCAAACATAGACATTAAAAATATTGGAGCTGTTACCCATGAAGAATTTGGCAGCCATAATTGCTCAAAAGGAAAGGAGCCTCACCTACCTCTAAGTTCTGATGGCAAAGAAGGTTTCTTGGGTACAAGCCGACTCAGCTGTCACACAGAAACAAATGACCACATCTGTGTTACATTGTCCTCGACAAATGAAGACCTGTCAAACAAGCCGCTTCTTAAGGATGCCGTTGATCATAGGCCCAAAGCAAGATCTGGATTTCAAGTTCCTGATATAACTGTCCCGGATGGCATCGCCATCGCCTTTGATGGTGCTGGGTTCAAGTCTAGTGAGAATTCTTCAGAAAGTTTGGATTCACCCTGCTGGAAAGGTGCTCCAGGCTTTAATTTTTCCCCATTTGAAGTTTTTGAAGCTTCGACTAAGCAGCACCGTCCTAAAAAAATAGAAGTTGGTTTGAATCTTCAGGGCTCTCAGAGTTTCCCTCAAGCTTCCTTTCCAAAATCCTTTGAAAATAGCTTGCACAATCAGAATGGGCATATAGATAATGGTTTGTCACTTTTTCCACAGAGAACTCCAGATACTAATTGCTCGATCAAAGAGCACAGGTCAGGTGATGCTGTGAAAGCAGGAGATGAGTGTCCAAAACTGGATGACGGCATAGGAGTTCTATCTTCTGATGTGATTAGCAAACCAAGAGAAGATTATGAGTTACCCTATGAATCAAAGGGTGAGTGTAACACTAAACCTTCTCAGAGTACGAAAGAGACTCACGAAGAGGAAGATTTTACATGTACAAAGCTCAAGTTACATGCTGGTGTTGCAGAGACTGGGATGAATACAAATGATGCCTCAGAAGATGGCCATGTTCCATTCCATGTTGTGGAAAATGTCTTATCATCTTCACCCTCTTTGGTAGAAGATGCTACTGACCTTGCAAAAGCTCATGTGATGGGATCAACGCCCAAAATGGGCATTCAATTTGTGGTTAATGTAATGCATGACCTTTCAGAATTGCTTCTATTTTGTTGTTCCAATGATGTATGGGGACTGAAAAAACAAGATTGTGAAGCCCTTAAGCATGTTATCAGCAGACTTGATGCATGCATGTCAAGGAGGATTATAAATGTGATGCCACCTCAAGAATCATTATGTCCCCAGCAAGGAGCTTTTCATGAAGTTCCTGAGTCAACTGATCTTCGTACGGTGTGTTTTTGGTTTTCTTTATTCTCTTTAAATGTTATATGCAGACAACTGTTTTGGCATATTACAATTTGTCGTCAATATTTCAAATTTGATGGAAATTATTCTGGCATCAAGAAGTCACGCATGTGCTATTTAATTATCATTTACAGTTACAGGTATATATTCGACAATTTTATGTTAAATAAACTGGATTCTATTATATGAATGGCCTGCATTCTCTTTTTGTTTAGCTGCTATCTATTTGATTATAAGTTGGTGTAGTTATATTTTTTAATTTTATACTGGATACGGTATTAATTTAGTGATAGGTATCTCTTTTTGCTGTTGCTGTCATAAATGTTGCATTCTTGTCTCTTTTGGTGAATAAAGAACATATTTACATTGGACTCGGTTGATTGTTAATTGATTTCTACATGTACTACAGAGAAATGTTATTTTGAATCTTCTAAACATATATGTTAGCTAAGTAATTTATTCTCCAGGGTGCCAGTGGAAGCCAGCCTCAGGTTACTAATGAAGCAGCTGCAAATTGGCATGGTGCACTTGATTTTCAGCGTATATATGAAGAGAAGAGGGGCAAAAATGTTTCTGGTAAGAAAGTTGAGAAATTTCCAGATTTTGTTTCTTTGAGGGATGAAGAAGTTCCTAAAGATGATAACATGATCCAGGTATGCTATTTCTTCCAGTTCTTCAGTGAGAAAAAAATACGAAATGATCTAGTTATTCTTGTGAAAGAGAAAGAAAATAGAGAACTTTTTCATCTTATTTTTTTTCATTGGTCATGAATCCCTGACTTGCAGGCTATAAAGAAGATCCTTGATGAGAATTTCCATGGCAAGGAAGAAGGGCAGTCACAAACTCTCTTGTATAAGAATCTTTGGCTTGAGGCAGAAGCTGAATTGTGTTCCATTCGTTACAAAGCTCGCCTTGATCGTATGAAAATAAGGATGGACAAAAGCAAGTCAGACACAGAAAAATGTTAAGATTCACTTCCTTTGAAAAAAAATTTTGCTCACCTTTTATGGTCTCTAATTTTTTTTCTACATCAGGTGTGTCCGAAAATACTACTGTTGAAGAGCAACATTCAAGCGCGGAGGTTTTTCCTAATCCAAACATGCCTAGCACATTAAGATCTGAGGTGAAAGAAAGCCCGTCACTGGAAGACCCCATCCAGTATTTTCCTAGTTCTAGCTCAACCAGACATGTTGATGATGTTGAGGCTTCTGTCGTGGCCAGATTCAATATCCTAAAATGCCGGGATGACAATACAAATTCCATTAACAGGGCAGAGCTACCACAGGCGAAAGAAAGCCCGTCACTGAAATACCCCATCCAGGATTTTCGTAGTTCTAGCTCAACTAGCCATGTTGATGACATTGAGGCTTCTGTCATGGCCAGATTCAATATCCTAAAATGTCGGGACGACAATACAAATTCCATTAACAGGGCAGAGCAACCAGTGCCAGAGGTTGGTGACACTGGATTTGCAGGTAAGAGAAACCATTGGCCATTTACTGAATACCAATCAAAGGATGGATGCTTGGATTTGGCTGTTGGGCCGCATATGGAGCATGAGACTGGCAATGGTAGCGGAGACAAATTTGGGTCGTATAGAGATGGTTCTGAACATCTAATCGTCAGAGAGTTCGGTGTTTGTGTCAAGGATGACTCAGTGATCCAATCTCATATGAACAATAAGTTGGCTGACCAGTTTTTTGCTGGATGGTATGATAACTCTGCATCAGATTGGGAAAATGTGCTGAAGGATGAGTTTGCATTGCCAAAGTGAGGGACATAAGTAGAGGATCTGAGTAGTCCTGAATAGGTAAACAGTTTCTACTTGTTTCCTTTTTGGTCCTAATGACATTTATAAGTAGTAACTGATGTATATTTGTACAAGTAGGAGATAATCTATGAAATTGTAAAAAGCTTTTGAACCCAAACCGGATTTTACACGAGGTACTCTTAATGTCCTTGAATTATCCTCTATTTGCAGTTTCCATGCTTAATGAGATAGTAATAGTTTGTCTAGTTAAATGGGGTCCGGTACCAGTCAGCTTCCTGCCCTCTTCCCTCTCTCCCCCTCCATATGTTGGTGTATGCCAAATTCCTCTTTTTTCTTTTAAAGCGGTGGGCATAGGTTGGCTATGTTTAGTAAGAATGATACCCTCCATTTAGTAGGTTTCTTATTTCTCATGCTCTCAATAACGAGTACGCCCTCTTCTCTTAAGTCGAGGAGCATCCGTTTGGTGGTAACACCTGAAAAGTGCCAAGATTTCTTTTTTGGTTAAATAGGAAGCAAACTAAACAGAAGTCATCTTCCATTGCCTTAACTCTTCAATTTAGCCTAGCCATGCCCACTTGGAGTCAATAACCATCCAATGCAGATACCTCAATCGGCAGCTATCACTTCCAACAGATTAACTTGACTATTTGTGTCGAAAAAGAATGTCACTTTAAACGGATACCCAACATCAGCGAAAAACGATCATAGTATAAACCACCAAAATAGTAAAGGTATAGTTGACCAATTAGGTGTAGCTCACATGGTAGTTTGTGCTTGCAAAGCAAATATTGTAAGTCAATTGTCTCTCTGACATCAGTTGTAAATCATAAAATGAGTTAAAATCAGCAATTGAACATCATGTGAAGCTTTCTTTTCAGATCCAAACAAAATAAAACAAAACAGGGGTCCAAAGAATCGAAAATAAAGGTACCATCATTTCCAAAGGTCATCAATAGAGAACAGCACTTCAAGGTCGAATATAGATCCTACCTAGGTGGTCAACTCCATAATAGCACTAACTATGTCTCCATTATGAGTTTTGAGAGCCTTGACAGCCTTGCTCCTCGATACCCCTGCCTGTGTCATCACCAAATCAATGTCACGAGGCTCCACATCCATCTCATCAATTTCTTCCTCTTCCTCATCTTCCTGTGTTGCAGCGGATGCGGCAGAAATGTCTGGCTTCGCCATGACAGATCCCATGTCTGGCATCCTGAACTGTTGGGCAGCTTGTGTCTGCAGCTGAGAGCTCAAGTCCTCTATCTTTGCCTCTCCAAATAAAATGTAGGTCTCAGAATTTGGGCTTTTGAATACATCAGGCTTTGATATGAAAAATAAAATCTGCAATACCATTAAATAACAGGTAAAAAGCCAACCATCACAGAGGCCAATCAGTAATACCAACTAAGAATCACGAGGTGTACATTTTTAGTTCTCTTAATGGTGACCCTACTAACACCAGTAACAGGCTTCATGCCCAGCTTCAACATTGCCTTTCGACTCTTCTTCTCACTTCTGCTCTGTTTCAAACTTTCATTTGTATCTGCACATCATTCTCCAATAAATATAATTTGACAGGCAATCCTAGGAATATTCATTGTAATGTTCCACATTAGAATACTGTGGAACAAAAATAACTGAAAACACAGCTCACTCAGGAGCTAACATTCAGAAAGCAGCTGCACTCTGCAGCATCAATCAAAACAACTTAACAAAGTAGCATTTCTCAGCCAAAAAGTAAGCTGGTAATCACCAAATTGCATATCCAGGAATAATGGCAAAAAAAATGAAATTAATTAAGTGAACTACCAAAAATCGTGTTGTAGACAAAGGACAAAAAATTCCAAGAAAACAAATCAGGTATCCAATGTTTACTGCTATAGATAATTTGACGCCGCCCTATATTGATTACAAAGCCTACAGGCCCTCCACCACGCTCACCAACAAAAAAAAAAAAAAATGGGAGACAGAGGACATCCATTAAGTTTATGAAGTGTTCTTCTACGTCTGCTATACCAGTCCATGAACAGCTAGTCATCACTGTTCAAGGCAACTCCCTTTGGAGTTGCTCTCATAAGTGGAACAAAACAAACCAAAATCCCTACTCATCTCCTAACTTCCCCGGCATGATTCGACTATTAATTCTGCTGTTGGCCCAAAGAACAGATCAAATCCAACAAAATAATCACCACCCCAAATCAACAGAAAACCAATCCTCTTATTAAACATACCACATATGCGACATTGTATCATAAGACTACACCAATCAAATCACAAGAAAAATGCTGCTTAATTATATCGAGTATAATATCAAGAGCCTAGAATCGAGAATAGAGAGTGAAACAACCTTGAGCACCATCCTCCTTGTCATCGTCCTCGTCGTCAGAATCATCAGCGTCGTCTTCGTGGTCGTCTTCTTCCTTCGCGTCATCGATCACTGGCTCATCGTTCTATAAGACAGTAAATTCAGTAATAAATGAACATTATAATAAATAATAGATGAGGGTAAGTTGTGCAAAGAAGTACCTGAAGCTTATTCTCTGTATCAACTTCTTCGACCACCGGAACTGGCATGATGGCTGAGTTTGTGGTGGTGTACTGAGCAGCGGCCTGAGGATACCGTGAGCCGTACGGTCTGGGTGACGATGCGGGTTTTATTCTAGGGTTCCTTCTTTCATGGGGCCAACTTTTCAGCCCATTTCAATAGCCCACAACCATTTACAAAGACATTTCTTTTCTTTTCTTTTCTTTTTTGGTTTTCTTGAATGTCACTAAGAAAATTTAATATTATTAGTGAAAATTGAGGTTGAGTCCCACTAGATGAACTTATAATAACTTGACTGAAACTTATTTGGTGATAACTTCATCTTTAAACTTATATGTAGGTACTTAAGTCCACTTATTTTTTAAATATCAAAATTACCCCTAACGATATTAGTTTTGTCTAATTATAAAAAGTCACATACATTATATCATTGATGTATATATAGAAACCCTTGGTTGAGTTATATATGAAAACCGTTTATTAAATATTATGATAATTAACAAAAATTTTATATGGAAGTTATATATTTTGATAGTTATATATAGGAAGTTTAATGTACGAATAAATTGTTGGTCTATTAAGTCAAAATCGAATTACAAATTTTTTTAACAACAGTAATGCATAATATAAGGAGGCTGAACAATGATAATAGAATTCAATAACACAAATGTTAATATATAGTAACATTCATGTTACTATATGATTGAAGTTACAATTAAAGTCATGTTATCAATACAGTCGTGTTACTATATTGACACTAATGTTACTATAGTGAATTTGACTATATAATTGCAAATTTTGAGACGTATATTATGTAACATATATTTTAATATTCACAGTAACATCAAAACTTTGTGCTTAGTAACACATATAATTTTACAAAATACAAGACAATAATTTTTTACTGTAACATCAATTTTCGAATAATTTTAGTGAAAATACGATTTACAAATTGAAAATTTACAAAATGACACTCAACACCAATTGTGAACATCAAGACATCGAAATTCTGAACTCCATTTTTCAGTTCACGTACAGTAACACAAACTTTTCCACAGTAACACAATCAAGGAATACTCTATTGTCTTGTGGAACAAAAAAAATCAACAAAAAAGAAATCTATGACACTTTAATTTAGAACTAATGTATGAATTTTCTTGAATTTTGGTTATAAGGTTAATGCCCATTTTGACAGAATTAAATCTCTAATTGTTGTTACTTTTTTACCATGTTACTATTTTTTTGTGAGCATGTTACTGTCTTTGTTAATTATGTTACTATTGTTATTTTTTAAATATTAATATTTTGTCGATAGAGTCCTAAGTAAACTGGAAGAGTAAATTGAAATTATATTTTATGGAATGTATAATGGGTTTGAAATTTGAATATGAATTGTTTTTTGTAAATGCCGATTTTTTGTTTTTCAGATAAGAATGTGGCTTGGAAGATTAGAGTCGAATTTGAAGGCAATTAATGAAGAAATTTATATGGCTGGTTATTATATACATAAACATCGTTTATAACCTTCATACAGGGAAGAATTACAATAGTAAAATTGATAAAAAATGAACTTAAAACCAAATAAATTTTCTTGACAAACTTATATCCAAATAAGTCCATATAGGGGAACCGACCTCCAAATTTTTCATATTATTATTACCTTCAAATAGTTATGAGCTCTAATCTCCCACTAGTCCTAAGGCTTTTGGAATAATGGTTGGATTCATTCATAATAATTGATATTAGAGCAAACACCATGTCATGAGTTCGAGTCATGCAAGGTACGATTTATAGGCTAGATTAAAATGTCTTGGTATTATGTAGGGGCATAGGGCTATTGCGTTAAATACTTGTAGGTGAATGAAGCCGTCAAAAAGAAAAGGTTGTCATTATGTAGGCGTGGTGCTATTGGGTTAAATATTGATTGGTGAGTGAAACCGTCAAAGAGAAAGGGTTATCCTTAAATCAGTGTCGATAGAGATGGTCATCGTGAACATCGACCGATTGATTTACCCAAAAAATTGTCAACAACCACATGGCCTCAAATTTTCGTACATAAATAAACACCAGAATTAGAATTCACAGAATTTTTCAGAATATGTGACTTAAATTCTAAGGCTTTATGATGACATAAATAAGAATTGCCCATGCTGAAGAAGAAACAAATTCATTCACAGTAAGACTTGTCTTCCTCCACCGGTTTGTCCCAAAATAATGTTTGCCCCAAAGAATTAGTAAAACTGAAAAGGATTAGTACATACGCACAAAATAGAGGCACTAAATGCCAGTTTTAATGTTGTAATCAACTAAGCCATTCAAGTTATAATTAATTACCTCTATTTTCCCTTCAACTTACAGCAAATTTTTGCATAAAATAGCAGAGTATACACAAATTTCAATCCATCAAATTTTAGGAATTCTTCCTTACATCCCTCTGCAGTCCAAGCAATTTCCACTCGTTGATCATCAAGTCACCAGCAAAAAATAGAAAACCCAGAAGTGATTTGTCTCTACTCTGAGAAGAAACCTTGGCAGCAGAGTTGTAAAGCTGCTCCTCAATTGGAAATCTCTTGTTTTTCTCTCATCAAATTCCTCTGAAACTTCCATGCTTCAGTGGCTATGGCATGGCAGTGCCCTGATTGTCCAGTCCAATTCTTGCAAGGAGCAGTCGTATCACAAACGAAACAGTAGCACTGCAATCACCCAACGATCATAACAATGCTTTACTCACAAAATTCAGATTATCATGAGCATATTAGAGGTTGAGAAAAAAGATTACCAGCTCACAATGCCTCTCATGAGGTGTCTTCTCAAAGGGATAGTTCAGGCAGACATGCCTTGAATGTGGATAGTCTCTACATGCCACCTATGGACCATCATCATCTCAGCCAATCATTAAAATCAAACAAAACAAAAAAAAAAGAAGAAAAAAGAAATCTGTCTGATAATTTTATAGACACAGAGTATGTCCAATGGATTACTGGGAATTTGCTTAAACAGCCTTTCATCATCAGAAAAACGAGGATATGTATTAAGATTTGCATGGAAAAGAATTTGAGGGGTTTACACCTGGCCTTTTTCGGCGATTACAGATAGTTCAGGACTGGCTTCATTGTCAAGATTCTTAGACATGGAAAGCTTGGAAAGATAGATGGAATCATCATCGTCATCATCAGGATCAAACTCTAGAATAAAGCAATCTTCAGTCTCTTCAATCTCCTTCATTTGCACTTTCTTCTTAAGACAAAATATGGGTCTCAGTGGAGTCTCTGGTTCCGATCTCGGAGAACATTCATCCACATCTATATCGGTCACAGTGCCTACCTTCTCCGACGATGAAAAAATCTCAATAGCGTTCTTCAAGCTTCCATTGTCTTTGTCGGTCATTTTTCTTCTATCATGTAAATAATCGCATTGAAAACCCTAGAGATCTGAAACGACTATCCGTGTGAGTAACAAAGGAAGCGATTTTGAAATTGTGAAAAGACCGTTAAGTTTCAAAATAAAGAAGAGGAATCGAAAAGGGCACTAAAAAAACCGGGCCGCGGCCGACTAAAACAACCCACCTATTCAATTCAATTCCAATATCCATGCAATAATTTGGTACTATTTATTTTTTAGAACCACACTAGTTTTGTTCAATCCTTCTGAAAAAAATTGTTATGTTATTATTTCATTCTATTTTATTATTTTCATATTGATAATAAAATAGAATGGAAGCCTAAACAACACCATGATTTAGATTTATTTTTGGTACTATACAAAGGTGAAGCTAAGAATCTTTTCAAGGGTTGAGAGTAGACACATTTTAATTATAAGTTTTAATTTGTCCATTAATAAATAAAAATAATATGGTACCTTTGTGTTTTTAACATCATATTTATACTTAAAGATTCACTAATTATAAAAAAGTCAAAAGTTAATATACATCATTTAATAAAAATACAAATAAAAAAATTAATTATAACCCTTTAAAAGCTAAGCTAATTACATCATTTGATGAGTGGACTACTTCTTTTTTTTATGCAACTTTAATAGATTTGACTTGAGTGGAGTGGTGTGGGCCCATAAATCATTTTAGTCGAATGAACAATAGTTTAAATTAAAGAGTCGGGCCAATTTTATGTGTATCTGTGAGGAAGGTGGGCCCAATTGAAGGCAATCTAATGAAAAAGAAAATTTAAAAGTCGATATAAAAATTTAGACTTAATTAAGTTAAATTATATTAAAAAAATTTATTTGTTCTTAAGTGTATTTTTTTTAAAAAAAATTAAACTAAAAGACTATTTATTGCTCTAGTACTCTCTCTTCCATATTTTCTCACTATATCTCTCTTTTTTTTTTTGCAAATATATAAAAATTTGATTCAATTTTTTCATTTTTCTCTCTCACTCTCTCTCCTCCTATTTTCTCTTACCGTGACTCTTCTCTCCTTCTATCAAGGTTACAATAACACAATTATACCTATCAGTTACAATTACTTATAATACATTAAACAGTTATTTATGTGTTCTAATAAATCAAACTGTTATACTAAACAATTATACAAAATTACAATACCAACCAAATTTGTCATTTAATTGTTTATATAAACCAAGTAGTTACACTATTTAGTATCATGATATTGTTAAACCAATTACATATACAAAATTAGATTTATCATTATACAAAAGACTTTACCAATATACCAAATTTGGTGTAATTATGTCATAATACTAAATAGTATATTTCTTTGGTCTATGTAAATAACTGAATAACAAATTGAATTGGTGTTGTAATTTCGTACAATTGTTTAATATAATTATTTGGTTTATTACAGCATATGAGTAACTGTTTGATATATTATAGAGTAATTGTAACTAATTGTTGTAACTGATTTATGTACTTGTGTTGTTGTAACGTTGATATAAAGAGATAGAGACAGAGAATAAGGACAAAAAGATGAGAGAAAATAGAGGGAGAGAGAAAATAGGAGAGAGACCAAAAAAATTAATTTTTTACATATTTGAAAAGAAAATAATTTATCAATGGGAGATAAAGAGAGAAAATTGGGGAGAGATAGGGAGAGTAACCAAGGATCAATTTTTTTTTTCGATGCATTGTTTCGGTCACCTAAGAAACATAAACGTTTCGACGTGTTTCGAAAACAGAATGAAAAAAATAAAAAAATTACGAATTATTTTTTCAATATTTTGGTTGAAATAGATCAAAATATCCTGAAATACTAGAAACATTCCGAAATAATTGTGCAAATGTATTGAAATATAACAAAATATTTTGAAACATTATGGAACACCTTGAAGTATTATAATTTTGATTTCATAGCTGATTCGTTTCGGTCTCTTTAGAAACAGAAACGTTTCGAATGTTTCAATCATTTTGAAATGATATTTTGATCCTCGAGAGTAACAGAGAGAGATGGAGAGAAAATTAGAAGATATAGTCAGAGAATAATGAGGGGGAGAGAGAGAGAGGAGATGGAGAGAATTAAAATTACGCACAGTTTAAGGAAAGGTAAGTAGATAAAAAAATTCAAATATCATTTGAATTTTGTACCTAATCACAAGATAGTTTACTAAAATTGAACTTAATAGAGTAAAATATTTATTCATACTATTCCTCTCTAATAAGTATAAAAAAATATACCCACACATAAAAAAAACCCTAAAAAAAATTTGCAAAACATATGCAAGAAAACTAAAAAAAAATCAGGGGCCACGATAATCCAGATTACAGACTACAGGGTCTGGGCCTTGGTTTCCTTAGTCCTTTGCTTGCAAACTAATCTCTTTTGTACTAAAGAGAAATGCTATTGAGACCAATTTTAGTGACATAATTTGTTAACCTAATTCATTGTAATTTTTGAATTGATTGTAAGACTCATAAAATATTAGAGTTTAGTATTGATCTAATTATGTCCGCAAATTAGGTCATATTTTTTTAGGTTCAAATAACAATTCTCTAAGCTAAATCATGTGCATGCTAATAAAATTTTTTGTTTTAATTTTACAAGGATTTATACCATACTTAATCAAGGTAGATTTTATACAATAACACTTTACGAATTTGACATGCTAAAGGTGAGTTATTAGATACTAAGCTGTACCTTTCATTAATATATTAGTGGATGGCGTCAGTGTGAATTTATATGAAGAATACATAAAATATGTTAATTTATTATTAAGTTCATATAGTGAACGTTTTGTATCGAAAACTACCATGCCTAAGCGGAGGCGAGCTATCCAATTTCCAGGAAGGAAGCTGATGATGCACAATTTTGACTTTGCAGACCAATAGTCAAGTAATTTAGAGATTAAAGACAGTAATTAGAGATTGAGACAGGAATTATAGTGGTTCGGCCAATACGGCCTACGTCCACTTTAGAATGGCAAAGGGTTGCCGGTATTTTATTGATTCCGGTGAGTAATGAGACCGGAGAGTTACAGATTGGAGAGGAGGAGGTCTATGCTCTGTAGAGTGTCTTGCCCCCCAAGTGTTGGTGGGGCTTATCTTTTATATTCAGCTTTCAACCGAATGGAGTTACTAAGTGGCCATACTGAGCTATTCTAGGGGGATTTGCGGATTCTCCTCAACGGGTGTGACTGTTAAGGAGATCCCCACAAGACCGGGTCTCCCTTTAACTGCTTCCAATGTGAGTAAGGGGTCTTGAGTGCTCTTCTAGGTCTTGTAGCTAAGCTGAGGTAGCTCCCTGGTGAATTTGATTGGGCTTGGATCTCATTTGGCATGCTGGGTCTTCATAGATTTGAGTCTTTAATTGCAGCTGGACTTCGATATGATTTTGGGCCTTTTGGGCTTGACCCATCAGAAGCCAGGCAATAAGGTGGCTGCTTGAGCTACTTCTCTGTACACTTTCTTCATATCCTCCATTGCTACTTCTAAACCTGGAATAACAAAGATTTGATCAAAACATAGACTCGATTGTCAGCACTAAACCCAATCACAGAAGTAAATTAACATATTTTCTATGGAAAGTGATGTTTTCCATGTCGATGACTGGACAGTGATGTTTTTCATAGTCTGGATAGGGTGATACTACTTGTTTTCTCTCCCAAAAACTATGCAGTTGGTGGAGAAGTTGGTTAAGATGATATATAAAGTTTTGGTTAGCTTCATCTAATTTGACTTATAGTTTTTTATAAAAGTCATGGTTGCAGTTGAAAGGTCATAAATTTCCTAATGCTGCAATTCTTTCGAAGGTAGGTAAGGTGTGATTATCATTTGATCTGTCAATATAACAAAGGTTTAACAAAGATATGTTAGGGACACCTACTCCTAATTACCCGGTTGTCAACTAAAAATCAATTTCAAGTTGAGTTAATTTATTGAACTTCTTGAGTTCTTCTTCTTCTTTTTTTTCTTAATTTTTTTAATTATTTTAGAAGACAATTCCTGCCCTACCCGTATATGAGGTAGTAATTTCTAATACAACACGAATATACGACTCAAAATCAAATGAAATTAGCGGGTTAGAGTTGACCATTTCTTGATACGAACTCGTACATGACACGACCCTGTTAACATGAATAATAAATGAGTTGAATTAGTATTAAATATGAATAATACAAAATTGATACGATTAATACGTTTAAGTAGTATCATAAGAATAAAATATCATTTTTTTATTATATTTTATCAAATAGTGACCTAATTCTTGTATAAAAAAGATATTTTACTCATTTTTATTATTATATTTATTACGTTAAATTTTAGTTTATAGAAAAAGTATATGAGCATATGTTCGATTAAGTGATAATAAATTTTAGACATAAAACTAAGCATTCAATTTTTTATTCACGTGTTATATGAGTCAATACGAACAAAACATGAAAATAAATAGGTTGACATGATTAGTTAAACGGAGTTGAGTTGTGGTTGACAAGTACTCGAAATAAACACGACAAGATTGTCACGCATATAGTCGCTTACCTAAATTTACTTAAAGTTGAATAAGAATCTCTCTTGCAAGTTTTAGTAACCCACTAGGCCAAAAAAAATAAAATATATTATTATAACCCTCTTACACAATCACTGATATTATAAGGTTGAATATATATCAAAGTAAAACAAATAATATTTAATGGTAAATAATAGGGTTAAATAATAGCCGATTAAATTGGACTTTTGGGCATGGATGTCCACACAAGATATACAAAATATAAAATTGAGAAACAACTCATAAGCTATTTTGAATAAGGTGGGATCCTTGATGATGATAGAATCTAATTATTCTATGGACATAGGTTAGACCTCCTATTATTTTGTAATTGAGAATTATGTACTGTAAATACAACCACAAAATCAATGTATTGCATGAATAAAAAAAAGAAAATTTGGAGGCCGGTTATCTTATATGGACTTATTTGGAGATCAGTCTGTCAAAGAAACTTATTTGATTTTAATTCCGTTTTTTGTCAATTTTACTATTGTAACACTTCCCCGTATAAATGTTATAAACGACGTTTATGGACACAATAACTAGCCATATATATCTCCTTCATAATTGCCTTCAAATCCGGCTACAATCTTCCAAGCCACAATATTTTCTTATCCGAAAAACAAGAAACCGGCATTTATAAAAAATCTTTCATATTCAAATTTCAAACTCATTACATTTTATAAAATACAATTTCAATTACTATTTTAGTTTACTTTGGACTCTGTCGACAAAATATTAATATTTAAAAAATAACAATAGTAACATACTCAACAAAGACAGTAACATGGTCACTAAAAAAATAGTAACATGGTAAAAAAGTAATAACAATCAGGGATTTAATTCTGTCAAAGTGGGCATTAATCTTGTAACAAAAATTCAAGAGAACTCATACATTAATACTAAATTAAAAGTGTTATAGATTTTATTTTTTTTGTTGTGTAAAACAATCAAGTATTCCTTGGTTGTGTTACTGTGGAAAAAGTTCATGGTACTGTACGTGAACTGAAAAATGGAGTTCAGAATTTTAATATCTTGATATTCACAATTGGTGTTGAGTGTGGTAATTTAACTGTCGATTGTGTGTTACTATTCATCTTTTTGTAAATTTTCAATTTGTGAATCATATTTTCACTAAAATCATTTGAAAATTGATATTACTGTAAAAAAAAAACTATTGTTTTTTATTTTGTAAAATTAAATGTGTTACTGAACACAAAGTTTTGATGTTACTATGAATATTAAAGTGTACGTTACATAATATGCGTCTCAAGATTTGCAATTATATGTATAGTAACATTAATGTCAATATAGTAACACGATTGTACCAGTAACACAACCCTAATTGTAACTTTAATCATATAGTAACATGAATGTTACTATATATTAACATTCGTGTTATTGAACTCTGCTGTTAAAGAATTTTTGTGATTTGATTTTGACTTAATAGACCAACAATTTATTCGTAAATTAAGCTGCTCATATATAACTATCAGAATATATAACTTCTGTTAATTATTATAATATTTAATAAACGATTTTCATATATACTTCAATGATATTTTTTCATATTATTGGTTGAGATGCAGTGATATACGGACACTATGGGCAAGTAATAAAAACAATTAAAAGTGTACATAGTAGTGAGTAGTAACCCATAATTTTTTATTTAAACAAACACATGACTTTTATCTTGAAAGGTTGAAATTTAGAGCTCATCAAATTTATTAATTTAATTATTGACCTAATTCACTATAACTATTAGATTGACTGTAAATTTTATTAAACATTAAAATTTAGTGTTAATGAAGTCATAGGTTAGTTTTTAAGTCTTAATATCATTACTCAATTATCTAATGTATAATTTGATAGGTTTACTGTTTTTTTTGGTTTAATCGTCATAGGTATTTGGATTAGTTTATACACTAAACTTTTCTTTGGTCTGGTCACTGTCCACGTTAAAATTAGAGTTTTCTTGATAGATAAATCCTTTACGGTGAACTTCAAAAGATTGCTAACATTTAAATTCAAGACCAATACATTTTCAGCTTGAGGTTGCTCAAGTTACCCCTTGAGGTAGGCATGGGTTGACAGGGTTAGTTATGGAGAGAAGAAAAGCAAAAGTAGATACAGGTTGGTTGTGGGGTCCGATGTAGGGTCCAAACCACAAGGTTGGTGAGGCGAAAACACCTTATATACTGCCCTTCAACTAGCCATTTTTCTCATTCCGAAACCTCTCTTGATCCGCCTCAGGAAAAACTTCATTCTTTAACAGTTTAATCACCCTGAAAACCAGACGCGAAATGGGTTCAACGGAGCACCAAATGAGTCCGGCGGAGGAAGAAGAGGAAGCTTGTATGTTTGCCATGCAACTTGCTAGTGCTTCAGTGCTTCCAATGGTCCTGAAATCAGCTTTGGAGCTTGATCTTCTTGAGACCATTGCCAAAGCTGGCTCAGGTGCCTATCTCTCTCCTTCGGAACTCGCCGCTCAACTCCCGACGGAAAATCCCGATGCACCGGTCATGCTTGACCGTATTCTCCGGCTTCTCGCTAGCTACTCAGTTCTCAAATGCACTCTCAAAAACCTCCCCGGTGGCGGTGTTGAGAGGCTCTATGGCCTCTCACCGGTGTGTAAGTTTTTAACTAAAAACTCCGATGGTGTCTCCATCGCTCCTCTCGTGCTGATGAATCAAGACAAGGTCCTCATGGAGAGCTGGTAATTAAATTTTTCCTGCTGAAATTCAAGTTTTTTATATTTTTTTTAGCCATATACATTCGACGTACCGTTATGTCAACAAATTAAGAGAAAGTTTTGATTCATAAAATGTTTATAATACACTTATTTCGTTCTCTTAACCATTCTACTAGTTTAAAAATGAATTGGGGTTGGGTCTTTCTTCTTCACAAATACTACTGGCTATCCATTTGTTTTCATATTCTAGAAGTTTGTCTTCCCTGTTGAAAATTAAGCAAGGTGAACAAAAATGATAGTATTCCAACCTTTCCTTCACTCTTACGTGAAAAGGATGCAAGGTCATCATCACTTTCCTTTTTCTTTTTTATTAATTTAAAGAGTTGAAAGCCACCCTTTGATCACCAACCCCCGAGCATGTGATTTGGTCTGAATTTTAAGCAAACATAAATTTCATCGCTTGGAAACATTACTTGTTATACTTTCTTTTAAATAAAGGGACTACCTAATTTGACATAGATGCCATTATAAGTTCGAAGGGTATCTCAAATGATAATAAGGATGAATTGTAAACTTAGACATTTTAAATTTGAATCTTAACAATTCTTTGGGGCTAGACTATGAGAGATTTATCCTTCATAAATTTCCTAGTCTCGAAGTAAATGATTTAACTTTAATCGAACCAAGGAAGAAATTAATGGATGTGCGCAAAAGGTAGCCCCGATACCCGTTACTGTTGAACTAAAAAAAAAAAAAGAAAAGAAAAAGACATATATGACAATAAATAACGCTGGGACATAATTTAAAAATTTAATGCATTGTGATCATTAGATTGATAGTATTGAGACTTAATAATAATTTTAGATGTTTAGTTGTTAATAATGAAGAATAAGTAATATCTTTTATATATATATATATACTTTTGGGCATTTAGTTGGACGGAGTGTTGTGAAATATAAAGCCCATATCGCACCATGTAATAACATACTTTTTTGTGCACTGAAATATTTATTGTTTAACCTTTGTTGTGGATGTTCTATTTTTGTATCATATTTAATTACTAGTTATTTCTTGTGTCTAAAGACACGGAGTAATTAAAAAAATAATCAATAATAAACATATTTATATTTACACTCAAAACCAAATCACAAACATAGAGGAGAGAGAATAAAATTTAAGCACCGATTGTAGTGGTGTGGCTTGTGGTAGAGGTGGTGGTGTGAGTAGTGGTGTGACTATGGGCTACTGCATGAACATTGCTGGATCTTCTTGTGCTCATGTTTCCTTTCTAGAAGAAGGGTTCATCAATTTAAGTAAATCAGATCAAGTAATAATAATGTCATCAAGTCACATGTTTAACATAATATGTTCTTACAACAGGTATTACTTGAAAAACGCAGTTCTTGATGGTGGAATTCCATTCAACAAGGCCTATGGAATGACAGCATTTGAGTACCATGGCACAGATATGAGATTCAACAAGGTCTTCAACCAGGGAATGTCTGATCACTCTACCATTACCATGAAGAAGATCCTTGAAACTTATAAAGGGTTCGAGGGTCTGTCATCGGTGGTTGACGTTGGTGGTGGCACAGGCGCTACACTTAACATGATCGTCTCTAAGTACCCTAAAATCAAGGGCATTAACTTTGATTTGGCCCACGTTATCGAAGATGCTCCATCTTATGCAAGTGTGGAGCATGTTGGTGGAGACATGTTTGTCAACGTGCCAAAGGGGGATGCCATTTTTATGAAGGTGGGTTCGATTTCTTTGCAACCTTTACAGTTATATTGATTCAAGGAAAATCCCTCCACCTAAAATTTGGGTATTAATATCAATGTGTTCATACAGTGGATTTGTCACGACTGGAGCGACGAACATTGCCTGAAATTTTTGAAGAATTGCTATGAGGCACTTCCGAACAATGGGAAGGTCATCATTGCCGAATGCATTCTTCCAGAGGCCCCAGACAGTAAGCTTACTACTAGGAATGTCATTCTTATCGATGTTATCATGTTGGCTCATAACCCTGGAGGGAAAGAGAGGACCGAGAAGGAGTTTGAGGCACTGGCAAAGGGGGCTGGATTCCAAGGTTTCCGAAAAATGTGTTGTGCTTTCAATACATGGGTTATGGAATTTGTGAAATAGATGCGAGTCATTGGCTTGGGTTCGTTCTTATACCAAATGCTTGTGATTTAAGAGGTTGTGAGCGTCTCTTTCTTTCCACTTTTGTATGCAATTAATAAAATAAAATTGTGATTTACAACGATTGTTTCAACGCTGTAAGCCCAACCTTTATAGTTTGGAGTTACGTCAGCAAATACCATTATATCAACTACTACTGCCACTCTAGCTTACAATTTTGAGTTCTGGCCTCTAATGTGACTGCTTAATATGTTTCCCCTAAGCTTTATCTGCACTTAGCAGTGATTTCACAAGGATAGCTATTGCCATCATGCCACAATTTCTTTTAGACTCAATATCACACTATTGCACCAGACTTGGGTAAGTCACCAGGACATTCCATTTAAGTGATAGAAAGTGGAAATTCTGATTGATAGATATTGGACGGATGACTGTGTTATCAGATGAGCTGCTTTGTTAGACTTATCTAAAGTGAAATGAACTCCCTAGCTTTAAAAGAGAGCCCTTTTTCAATAGTGATTTCAGGTATAGTACTATAGAGGACAATATTTGAGCTATAAGACGATAGAAGAAATAAGACATATGACAGAGACCTGCCCCCCTTTCTCAATCTTGGTGTTGGGTTCATGAATTGACACCCTAATAACCCACAGGAAAAATATTTAAGAACGAATTGTACTTTTTATCTCTAAAGATTTAACAATTCTTACTCTGTTGCTTTGTATCTTCAAAGATCAAATTTCTTATAGTGCACTTTCAAGTTATTAAAAATGTTGTAATATGATACTTTCGTCAAATTCCGTCAACGTTAATAAGCTGGATTTTGATGAAAAAATAACGGAAGTTAATGTAAAGATCACATTGAAATACAACACTTTTAATACATTAAGAGTGCAATATAAGAAATATGATCTTTTTGAGGATACAAAATAAAAATTCAAATCTTTCGAGACGCAAAGTGAGATTCAGACACTAGTTCTTAAAAAGTTCGAAGCAATGTTCTTGGTCCAGGTTCATGCTCCAAAACTTCTTGGAGTACTCTGCATATGAAAAACTCCTGTAAATAGCCGAAGACCCATCCTCGGTGAGTTCGTTTGGCGCCCTGATCATCGCCTCATCGCACGGACAGAGAAAGGAAGCCACTGAAATCCTTGGTATATTTGCATTGACAACCGCCCAATGCCATACACTTTATACTTCCCATTGATCAGTGCCCACATTCAACCACTGTTACTGTTAATCCTCTAAAGGGATCATACATAAAATAAAAATGGGTTTTCAAGATGTGTTTTAGTTAGGCTAATATCATCATATTGCGTTAAGAATAATGTTAATGATGAGTCAACCATTTGAAGGCACATTTTAACAAACATCTTCAATGCACAAATTGAAATCTCTTGCTTCCATCATGACGTTCTACAAGATTTTTCAATTAAGTTCTCTATAAATGTTTTTAGTGTAAAGGATTAAAGGCAAGTCAATTTTACTGCATAAAAATGTAGCTCACCTGTAATTGAACCCCAATGTTAATGACAAAAGAATCTGGGTGGGGTTTGATAGCCAACCACACTTGTCGTCCTTGAAAACTTGAAGGCCTGAAACTTGTTGGTCTTGAAGGAGCATTTTGAGAGCATTAGAGTCTGTATGACCGGGCAATCCTTAAGTGGGCTCTGGTTCTGGGCAAGGTGTGTAGTAGTTGACGGCCATATGTTGTCCTTGATCACCCAACACATTCTTTATGGAGTCCTTGTCCAACCTAAACTCTTTGCTATAAGTACCTGTAACCTGAATCCAAGTTCTCAAACTTGCATGTTTGGGTGTTCAAATTTTTGATTGGTCGTAATTTTCTATCCTACTCGATTTTATCATATCCTACTGATCGGCTAGTTACAAAAATCGGGTACAAATATGAAAGAATTTTTGGTCTTCCAATTATACCGGTTAGAAATGCGGAATTTCGCATTCCTAACCTACCCTATCCATAAAAAATATATTTAACTTTTTTATATTTTTTTTAGTAATTATAAGAGTATTTGTGTGGTATAATTTATATTATAACATTATTATTGTTGTAGATGTTTGAGTTACTAAAATATGGACTTTTTTTTGTGTAAGTTACATGATTTGTGGTGAAATGGTAATCTATTGGAATAGTTATGATTTTAATGTGTTTCATATGGTTTAAACTTAAAATAATTGTTATTATATTTGTGCAACAATTATGATAGATTGATGTTCATGCTTTCTTGTGTTTTATTGTAATTGTTGTTATAATTGTTTTATGTTTTACTGTTATTGATTTATTGTGTTGTTATATTGGTGCATGTTATTTAATTGAATTATTAAAATAATTTAAAAATTAATAACTACAAAAAATGTTTAGCCAACTTCCTACTCGATTAATCGGGTAGGAAGTCGGGTAGGAACACCACACCTGATCGGGTGAGGTAGGTCAAGAAAAAAATTTTCTGCAAAGTATCGGATAGGAAGACAGAAGACTATACTTCCTACCCGTAGGGTAGAGTGAACACCCCTACTTGCATGCAGTATTTGGGAACAACATCCCTACCAGTTCAATAGATTTTAGTATTAGATTATGAGTGGTGGTGTGATGACAATAAAAATTTTTTTTATCAAGATGGTTTGGTTTAAGAATAATAATATTGACACCTAAAAATTGACTTAATTTATTAATATAATGATCCGATACTTGTTATTATCCTCAAATAACCTGCAACAAATTGAACTTTTTTAGGATAAATCTAGCAAGTTATCCTAAATGTATCCCACGAGTAAATTACCGTTGTGTACTAATTAAATTATTGGGTTAATTGCACTGGTAGTCCTCAAAGTATGAAATTTATCTTATTTTAGTCTTCAATATTTCAATTGCATCATTTTAGTCCCTGAAGTATTGAATATGTTTCTATATTATCCTTCAAGTAGACAACACTCAGATTGCTAACGATTTTTTATCATAGACTTGTTAAGTAATATCTAAATATGGATAAAAAATAATTTTGATAGCTTTGAGACAAAATTTGAGTAGCTCTTGACAAAAAATGTGTAATATGTGTAAGTTTTGACCAAAATTTGGATAACTTATTATCAAAATTGTGTAATTTAGGTAGTTATTTAACCAAAATTTGAGCAGAAATTTGGTCAATAATTATTCAAATTATTTTTTTGTCTATATTTAAGTATTACGTGGCAAATTTATGATAAAAAATCGTTAGCAATCCAGACATTATCTGCTTGAGGGATCATACAGAAACATATTCAATACTTTAGAGACCAAATGATACAATTAAAATATTATGGACCAAAATTAAACAAATCCCATACTTTAAGGACTGCCAATGTAATTTATATATGTTGAGGGTATCATTTGTTAAAATTGAAAAAAAAATCTATATCAGAAGAAATCTAAATCTAAAACTAATCGAAAAAAGAAAGAAAACTTAGAACAATTTCAATCCAACTCTCTATTTCAGTTACTTAAAATATATTTAAATATTACATTCTTTATTTTATAGAGTCACTTTTACAAGTATCACATTCTCTATTTTAATAGCTAAAATGGATTACGGAATTTTTGAAATAGATGAGTGTCGTTGGCTTGGGTTTGTTCTTATACAATATGCTTGTGATTTAAGAGGTTGCGAGAGTGTCTCTTTCCACTTGTGTATGCAATTAATAAAATAAAATTGTGATTTGCGGCAATTGTTTCAACGCTATAAGTCCGACCTTCATAGTTTGGTGTTACAACATCAAATACTATTAAATCAACTACTGGTGATAACCTTAGGGTGTGTGTGTATTTATAAAAGGCTGCCTCATTTCTACTTTTTAAGTAAAAATGTTGTAGTTTCTTTAGTCAAAAAATAACGGCCGGCATTTGTGCTTTCCAGGGTGGTCCCATGTGGGCTCTGCTGCATCCCACTTCAGGCCCGTTTCAAAGTACGGGGAGGCCTTTGGGCCTAGGTGGATAGATGGGCAGAAATTATCTCACATCGGATAACCTTAGAGTGTGTGTGTATTTATAAGGGGCTGTCTCTTTTCTACTTTTTAAGTAAAAATGTTGTAGTTTCTCTAGGCAAAAAACTACCGGTGCTACTCCAGCTTTCAATTTTGAGTTCCGGCCTCTAATGTGACTGCTTAGTATGCTTCCCCCAAAGCTTTATATGCACTCAGATGTGACGCTTCATTTTCGGGATGAATCACTTAATTAAATTAATTAATTGATAATAAATTATAAATAAATTTTTGAATATAGGGTCAAAACTCTAATTGTCTCAATAAATTTATACTCACAATTTTGATCTCTAAATAATTAAAATCATCTCCTCAATATACAAAGTTAAAAATTATATCAAGATTCGTTTATGTTCGATTCTTCAAATATCAACCTTGATTCTTCCCTCCGAGATAATCTTGAAAAATATTAAATACGAAAAAATATACAATATAACAGGAAACAATATGCTCAATGAAAAAAAAATATGAATGATCAAATATCAATTAATTCAATCGATAAACAATTATAAATAAAAGAATAAAAAATCTAATTTGATAAGTCACATAGTTCAATTTCTATCAAACATGACCTCGTATTCGGGTTCTCTTGGTGACATGATAAGTGACACTAGGACATTTAAAATTCATACTCATGTCGAACCATTACACCTCTCAGGTCTGTAATAATAATAGCACTCCGCATGACCATAATCACATTTCACCAATTATGCCCCCAAATACATTTAGTACATGTACCAATCAATCCCAAAATATTTAGTCCAACATACATGTCAACAAATAACATTTACAGAATTTGATATCAATCAGAATAATCAATAAAAATACAAATTTTAGATTATGAAATGGTATTTTTTGCAAAGAGATTTAAAAGACACGAGCATATTGTATTCTATCTCGTACCTCAAATCCATCAATGACTTCAATAGATGCGAAATTCGAAATACCCTGAAGCAATTAATCAAATTTAATAACGACCTAAAATAAAATCACTACTTAATTTTTGACCCTAAGATCTTATGAATGTTTTTTCTATTCCATTTCTCTCCCTCTCTTGCAGCCTTGGTCGAATGGTGCTGTAGCCAAGAAACCCCCCCCCCTCTCGACCGCAACGTCGTTACATGATCCACTTGCACCATCATGGACAAATGTCTATTTGTTGGCCACTTTCTTTTATTTTCTTTTTTTAATAGACCACATGTCTATTGTTATATATATATATATATATATATATATATATATATATGTATATCTATACATATAAACTCACACATATTTTATACGTACCAAATATATTACTCATATGTTATATCACGATCACAAAATATAATCTATATTATAGTTATTTAATTTATTTTCACATAGAGAATTTATATTTGAAGTCCATTTATTTATTTAAAAATTTTAAAAATAATTCTTAGTTATATAGAATCATAATTAATAAACTAATTAGTGTATCAATGATTAATTTATATAAAGGTCTTCACATTGGTAGTGTTTTCACTAGGATAGCTACTGCCATCATGCCACAATTTCTTTAAAATACAATATCACACTATGGCACCAGACTTGGGTAAGTCACCAGGGCATTCCAATCAAGCGAATGAAAGAGGAAAGACCAATTGATAGATGTTGGACAGATGATTGTGTTATCAGATGAGTTGTTTTATTAGACTTGTCTAAAGTGAAATGAACTCCCTGACCTTAAAAAGAGAGCCATTTTTCGTTAGTGATTTCAAGTATAGTACTATAGAGTACGTTATTGACCTAGCAGGACGATAGAAAAAATAAGACCTCTAGTCGAGATCCTTTAGCATAACCTTTAGAATTTCAACCCCCGAGCTTTTGACCCATCCCATTGGTTTTTTTTTTTTGAATTTCAATTAAGACTTGATTTCAAAGTATTTCTCAAACTCAAGTCATTTTAAACACGTTAGTTGGTCTGACTTTTCTTAGCAAAAGACGTTATTTGGTCTGACGTTTTTACTCTAAAAATGTCAGATCAACTGACGTTTTTACTCTAAAAACGTCAGACCAACTGACATTTTTTCGTTTACGCTGGGTTTAGTTTACCATTTAAAAACGTCAGTGTGACTGACGCTTTATATAAAAACGTTAGAGGCATTGACGCTGTTTTGTTCAAATCGATTCCCAACTTTTTTCCCTCTTCTCTCCTTTACTGCCTTTTTCCCCCAAATTGAAAATCGATCATGGCCTAGGCAACCCAGCAGCCACCACCACCACTGACAAAGCCACCACCCTTAACCTCCTTCTGGTGCACCTTTAGAATAACCCACCATCGAAAGAAGAGGAACCACCCCCAAGACCGAGGACCACCACCATGCAGACCAACGAGGACCACCACCACCCAGCGACCACCTGCTCGTCCATCTGGTAAGTGTGCTCTCTTACTATTTTATTTGTTGTTATTATCTGTTAATTTACTCCCAATTCAGTTAAATTTATTTGTTGTAATCTGTTAATTAGCTCTCAATTGGACTGATCATCAGTTAAATTGATTTGTTGTGGTGACATTGTAATATTTCTTTGGTGGTGGTGATGATATTGTGATAAATTCTGTGGTGATGGTGGTGATATTGTTATATTGTGGTATTGGATTTAATAAATTTTTTTATGATGGTGGTGATATTGTGATATTGGATTTAATAATTGTTTTTTTTTTGTGTAAAACTTACCATGGTTTAATAATAGCCTTAGTTTTACTAGTTGATAGTATGGTTGGTCCTACACCTTGATTAGGTGAGACTAATGTCTTCCATGTGTTCCCGGGTTCGTCCTTATTTTATTTCCATCTGATGCATCTTGATCTATTGTGATATTCGTCAATTTGTTCATTTAACAATGTGTGCATTGCTATGGTTTCAATGGAAAAATTCAAAAGTTTTAGTTAATAGGATACTATTAAATCAGTAAATTAGGCTGTGTTTTTAAATTTCATACCATTCTTTAATTAAAAAAATTATTTTGTGTTGATGCCTTGCACTTTGATGGATTTTACGAAATAACCATTTCCTTCAATTAATTATCACTGTACCATTGGTTTGATATTTATTTATTGTTGTATATACTATTTCTTGGGTTTGTATTTCTTGATTTATTAGGTTCTAAGTGATCCACAAAAGAGAGCAATCTATGATCAATATGGTAAAAAGTTGGGTAATTGAGTTGAGTTCCCAAATATGCTGCAGCACTGCTGATTGGAGATGCATGCTGTCTGGTTGCTATGATGGATTGGAGATGCTTGCTGCCCGATCAAAGGAGCTGGAAAAATGTAGTAGTTGTACAATAATTTTTTTTGTAAAAAACAGTTACTATTTTATGTTCTTTTTGTTAAAACAGTTACTGTTTTCTGTTTAAACAATTTCTGTTCACATCTGTAAACAGAGGGAAGTCATTATTTATGTTATTTTCTCATTTATAACTGGTAGATTCAAGTCCTTGGCTCCACATGTTCACATCTGTTTGTTGACAGTAGTGAAATGTCCATGCTATTCTATATTTGCCATGTTTGCAGCTAATTTGCCAGACAACATGCACATGGTGAGGTGTGGGAGCTGAATGCTAATGTTGAGGATAAGTTCATTTCTAGATAATTCTAATGTTAAAGTTCACTTCTGCATGTTCTCTATTTTTCTCTGCCCTCTCACTTCCAAATCGTTATATCTCAGCCTTTCTCTCTATTTCTTGTTATATCTCAGCTCTACTTTCTATTTCTATATTATTCAAGCACTGTACAATTCTCAAATCATGTTGTCATTATGTCCTAGCTACAATTGGCTGCCTATGAGAGCTGAGAAAGTTTCTGGGTTGCTTGTTTGGCAGGAATTCTGAGAAAGTTTTGTTGGTTCTCATTTTCTTTTGTAGAAATTGTTGATTTGTTATCTGAATATAGTCAATTGTCATAATTTTATTCTTGTTTCCAGAAAGAAAATTTCTTTCAGAATTCATGAGAAATAGGCTCAAATGCATATCAAAATTGTAGCTCAACTGTATCGATGCTATTTCCTGTCCCCATGCTCCATGTTCCTAGCTTTCTGCCCATGAGAGCTTTTTATTCACTGTCTCAGTAATTGGTGTGGCCTCTGAGTTACCAAAGAATTATCAACACTACTCGTATGAGAAATATTATTATTCAAAACCCCAAAAATTCATAGCACAATACAGATATAAACAAAAAACACATTGGGTCTGATTCTATTGGATGGTACTTTGAGTTCCAAACGTGGTACCATGCCTTCTTGACCTTTTTATCTATGAAGAAAAAGGAATAGAAAAGAACAAGGGACTAGGCCCCAATGCGGGGGAAAACAAAAATTGAAGTTGTATCTACGGAAAAATAGTGGTGCATGTCGTTGGGTATTTTGAATTTTAATCTCGGGGAGTACTTTCGCTGAGAATATCAACACTGAGGCAAATCTGCTGGAGGAGGCTGTAATGCGTCCAAATCCCCAACTCCATTCTCCACGAGGAATGCCATGGCCAATCCCCAGCCAATGTAAACATCCAAATGACAATACATAATCCATATTCCTGTTTTTGCCCAGTAAATGAATTGGATGATCAAATTGTGGAATAAATAGAAAAGAAACAGTTTACATGTATCAGAAATGTGCATCTTTGTAGACTTTATGTTTATCTTACCTGGATTATCAGCAACAAATCTAATGACGGCCCATCCGCCAACAGGTATACTAGCTGTATTCCTAAGAGGTGGATCAACAAGGTTGAATTTGGATGTATCGTTTTTGGAATTGAAGTTTCCAAAACCCTCTGCAAGGATGTAAAAATCATATCTATGGAGATGTTTTGGGTGGTTCTCATCTGTGAAGATACTTGTGCCCTGTAACACTACTTGCACCCTTGCCCCATGCTTCAACTTGTATACCTTAGTCCCTGGAATAGGTTGCCATTGTGACTGGCTGTAACGCCCCAAAATACACCTTGGACGACATTACATTCAATAACCATTCATACTATGAGAGCACTAAGATAAACTATCAATAAAGA
>CM042185.1:691859-735627 GCA_023539305.1 Ilex asprella
TTTCATGAATCAATGATGAAAATTTATAATATTTTTTATGAGTTTTCGAAACGTTTTTTAATCAAAATTTTGTTTGTACATGAAACTATAAAGTCATTTGCGAGAGTAAACTTTGTTTGTTTAAATTATATTTTTTATATATAAGAGTCTGTAACGCGTCTTTTGCGTTTAAATATTCAATACAATTACTTTAATTCCATTTATGGGCCCGCTATTAGCAGTCTGAGTCATGGTAACATGTCATAAACAGCTGACCTCACATTCTTTAACGTTCAAACTATGCTTCGTACCATAAACAGTTATAGTGTGCGTGGAATAACGTGTTCATATTAATTTATTATTGATTAGTGATACTAAATTTACGTTAAATATTGGTGTATATGTTAATTTATTATTGATAGGTGATACTATGTTTACATTGAGAGAGAGAGCGCGAGAGGTAGGTGTTTGTGTTCTTACTTGAAGGAAGAAGGATTGGAGGGCCATTCGGGGACATACGTGTCCAAAGGATGACAATGAAGCCTGAGATAGTCTCTCCAGTTGTGAACAGCTTCCTTTTTCACATTAAAACTGGTAGACAGCCTCATGGTCTTTGAAGGATCATCAGAGTACAACTTCAGTTTCTCTTCAAGTGGTAACCCAAAGAATTCATGGGCAACCTCTAGCATTCTCTCTATTGCTTCCGTTGATACTCCATGGTGTACCACCTGATTATACACAAATTTACAAAGCAAAAAACCATTTTTATTATTAAAACAAAAAAAAGGAATAAATGGGTAGGCAAAATGACAATTAAAACAACCCAAAAATAATGAAAATTGCATTTTAAAGAAAAAACTAAGAACCTGGAAAAATCCGTATTGCTGACAAGCATGGTTTATTTGTTGGACTATTAGATTTCTATCTCCACAACCCAAGTCAATTACCGGAACGTTTTCGCAGTCGGCAACTTGGGATAGATTTGGTCTTTCGGATTCTGGCCTGACATAACTTTTCGGGAGGCTTGTGTATCGGATTCCAGTGGAGATGACTTTTGTGTCCATGGATTCCGAAGATAAGAGGGAGGGAGAGAGAGAGAAAAAAAGAGTGGACCGCTAGAAGTGCAGCACCCTATTTGGTGGCTGAGCAGCTTCGAGGAAGGTGATGAACTTATGAGTTATGGACAATGTGCAAATTATAAAAACGCTCTAGAGTGGCTGACGTATGGTTGACCCATTCTCTCTACGTCAACCATAGTATATTTGACACTTGTTCGCGTCATATTGGTTACCCTGAATTGGTCAGAAAATATACTTACAATAATTATATTAGAAAATGCTATTTTAACATATTTTTGTTTCCGGTAAGTTATTTGGACATAAAGTTAAGGAAGTAAACTTTATTAATTCAAGGTCCTCAAATTAAGTTTTAGCATGATTGCTCATTATAGGAATTACCTCTAAACATTAAATGAAATTTATAATCAATTGAGCAATGCTATTGGGACATAATTTGAAAACATAATGAGATATCACCAATGAAATGATAATGAATTTATTTAACGCTACAATGGAACATATTATTAAATATATTTTACTATCACTTCATTGATGACAACTCATTATATTTTTTAATTATGTCACTCAATTATGTTACAATAGAATTAGTGTTACTCATTATGTCCCTCAATTATGTCATAATAGCACTAGTTTAAATAAATTCATTATTATTTCATTGATGACAATTCATTATGTTCCCAAATTATATCCATAAATTATGTCTCAATAGCGTTGCTCTTTATTTAATGCTACAATGTGACTTATCATTAAATACATTTCACTATCATTTCATTGGTGACAACTCATTATGTCTCAATAGCAATAGTCTTAAATAAATTCATTATCATTTCATTAGTGACAACTCATTATGTTCTTAAATTGTATCCATAAATTATCTCTCAATAGCATTGCTCTTTATTTAATACAACAATGAGACCTATCATTACATACATTTCTAGAGGGACTCAAGGCGTCTTAGTAACCCCCCAAGGCAACAGGTGTACAGCTGTGGATGATGAAAAGCCAAGTAGTGAAGCCGATGAGGGTAGTGAAGCCGAAGAGAGATGTTTTCGTAAAACCGAGTATAACCTCTGACAAGCAATTAATACGACGTGACCCAGCATTTATGGAGATGTGAGTAACGCAAACAGGGCATTTAATGAGCCTCTGCACCCTCGAAGACCTAAATTGACAACAATGAGTGGGTGCATTAATGGCTGGGACGCCGAGCATAGAACTAGGGGTGATAGCCCCCTAGACGCCGGTCATAGGCACTCAAGTACTCGGATGTGGCAATGAGTTCTCGGCGTAGCATCGAGGGCCAGTCCCATCCTTCGAGCATTAATGACACGGGAATTCATGTAAGAATCAATCATTATGCGTGGGCAAGTGAGGGGCATTAAATGCGGAGACGACCTCCGTGTCAGAGCAATCATTTCAAGTCCAGGTATAAATGCCCTTCAAAAAAATGAACAAAGGCACTCAAAATCAAACCAGAAAACACACTGAATTGAGCTTGATCCTCTCATCCTTACTGCCTTAAACTTCGGAGGGGATAAGCCAGGCAGACGCTTGACCCCATTTTCCTAACCTTGTGATTGTTTCAGGGTTCACCAGTCACACGATCGTTGCCTCAAATCCATTGCAGGAATTATTCCGTACAATTTCACTATCATTTAATTGGTGACAACTTATTGTGTTCATCAATTATGTCACAATGGCATTAGTGATAATGATCAAAAAATATTAAATTCTCAAATTTAATATAAGTAAATTTATTGGACTTATTTGGAGTTGACTTGCTCGAGGGAAAAATTATAGTTTGAAAATTTTCGTAAAAAAAGTTAGTTAAAAAAAGTTCCCTAAAACTGTATGGGGTATTTTTTAAAAAAAATTGGAAAAGTTTAAAAAATCTATTTAAAATAACTTTCTAGTTTTTTTGTATTAAAATAAAAAAATAAGTATATGTGTGTATAGATAATGCATAATAGTTCCCAAAATATAAATTTTAATTTTTTTTTACATCAGTAATATTTTTTTGTGAATATAATAAATTACAAAGTTTTGTGAGATTCGCAACAAAATTTTAAAAAAAATTATGAATATAATACACTAAAAAGTTATGTAGACCTACTACAAAACTTCAAAAAGCCGAAACAAGAGCTTATAAAATCAATTTATTTAATCAGTATAAATAAGCATTTTGGAATCAATGAGTAAGTCTAATGGTACTATTTACTTTATAAAAGTTTTATCTTCTTGACCTCAAGAGTTTAAGTTTTCTTAAAAAAAAAATTTTTTTTTGAGTCCAAAAACATATTGCATAAACTGGTAAAAAAGTCAAAGTTCAAATAATTTGACTTATTTTACTCCAAAGCTCTTAAAAACTACGTATTTAAGCTAAATCAAAATAAATCTATTGTCTTTTAATTTTACGAGAATATTAAGTCCCCCATGGTTGATTGATGTTAGGTGCCGCTCCAAATTAACTTGATAAAGTAGACGAAAAGTGCCATTATCCCTTTTTGCCCAACAAAGCTTAAATTGCATGACGAAGTGTATTTACAATTTAAACCCTACCATGACAAAAGTTAGGAGAACCCATGTACTGCACTTATTGGCGATAGGTCACCTCCGTGGAAGCGAGTACAATGCACCAATTAGTGGGTCAACCCACAAGTCTACGTTACTAAGGTATATTTTATTACGAAAAATCTTGTTTAGCGCTAATTTGTAAATTAAATTATACTATTTTTGGGCAAACTTCAACAATTAATACATCCATCATGTTATTGTCGTTTGATAGCAATGAATTTTATTATTAAATGAAAGTCATTGTTAACCCAATAGCATAAATATATCAAGGATTCACGTAATACTATGTTGTTTAAATTTACCCTTCTGGCTACATGGGTTATGCCGACATGGAGGGTTGGGAATGTAACGTGTGGTTCTAGTTTTTATCAACGGTATCTTAGTGTGAAAAATGAGTGTCCTTTAAGTTTGTATTTAGTGCCAAATTGGTGACTGAAAAGGGCCAATGTCCACGATGGCAAAAACATGCATGCATTCTACGACATTCATATGATAGAGATTTTTTGGATTTTCACAGCTTTTTCCACTTACTCTATACAAAAAGTCTAGATCACATACATACACATGAATTGACAAATGTTATAAAGAAGATCAGATCTAATTGAGGGAATATTGTAAGGCGAACCATGATACTATGTCAGGGGTGGAGCCACCCTTGGGCTAAGGTGGGCACATGCCCCCTCTAATTTTTTTTTTACTTCATATTAAACATGTATTTTTTAAAATAAAATTTAGACATATTTAATTATGCTCACCCTAATATTGTGTTTTGGTGATATTAATTTAAATAGACATCTATCTAAATGATTGTTAACTTTGAACAACGTTATTAAAACCTAATTTAAGGACTTAATACATTGTGCTATTAAGTATAATAGTGAATCTTAATATCAAATAAACTCTACTATCAATCCTACGGTCACAAACTATTGGGTTTCCATCATTTAAATCTTAAATTAAGTACAAGAAATATAAATGTTAATTTTTAGACATGTTCGAATATGTTTTAAACATATTGATATTATTTTATATATTTTTTTTAAAATTATAGGGTTATTTCTTTATCGTATAAAAATATGCATCGTTATGTAGTAAATTATAGGATCATAAATAGAAGATTGTTACCGCGATTTTAAATATAAAAGAAATATTATTGATAAAATTAATTTGTAACTCTTTCAAATAATAAAAGTATATCATGGTCAATTACAAGTAATAATAATTAATCACATTCTCAATAAGAAATTTTAATTATTATTTTTTTGTTCATATTATGTATATCGATTTCTAATCTTTTATGTTTTAAAAGTATTAAATATAATTTTAATAAATATAAGTTTATACACTTTTGCGCTGTATTAAAAAAAATACTACCACGTCCACCTTAAAAAAAGATTTGGCTCCCCCCCCCGTGGGGCGACTCGCCCCCTGCTACGGGCAACACCATTGACTTAAAAAGACACTAGGAGATGGCACCAAGGGGTAATGACTCAGGGGAGCCATGTAAACAGGCTGGGACCAACATTTAAAGAGATATAACAGCTCACTAATGAAGATTTGAGAAACTATGATAGGGTTATTAATGAGCCTCTGCATCATCGAGACCCAAACTGACAATCATAATTGTAAAGCTTTAATGGTCATTGCGCCTACCAAATGTCCTTAGGAAACCCCAAGGTATTGTTCCCCGAGTTTTAATTAAACACTCGAGAGTAGGTGTCAAGCGCCGATCATACGGACTTAAAAGACTAGGGATAGGGTCATAAGTGTTCGGTTTACCCTAAGCAGTCATTGTATCGCCCGAGTGAACCAGTCATGAGAATTTGAGTGAAGAACACTTATTACGCATGAATAAGAGTGTAAGTCATTAAATGTTGAGATTAGACTTCAAACTCTTATACTCATTGCTTGTCTAGGTATAAATACTCTTCAGAAAGATGAATAAAGGTATGCAAACTAAACTGAGAAAAACGTTGTGCTAAAACCTCCAACACCTATTGACTTAAATTTGGAAGGAATAAACTGGGTGTTCACTTAGTCCCTTTCCTAACCTCTTGGTTGCTTCAGATTCACCATCTAGAAGATAGTTATCCGTATTCATTGCAGAAAATCACCCGTGCAATTTGGCGGCGTTTATGAAAAGCATATGAGTTTTTCCCATAGCGATTGCATCATGGTGAACACACGATCCCAAGATAATGGGGGAAAAGCTTGCGCGTGAGGAACACAGAAGTTGTTCAACTTTCAGCAGTTACAGGGTCGGACCCCTTGAGCCAGTGAGATGGAGGCGATCATGTCTCATAGCGAACGTTCCCTTTGGATCAAAGCCTCGAAGGGCAAGGCCTTTTTAGGCTTGTGAAATCGTTGAGTTGGTGGAAAAACGGCTTGGAAACCGTCTTAAGCAACTTGAGAAAAATAATGTCGAGGTGCAGAATCAGCTCGAAGATTTTGAGCAATCAGGGAATGCCAGTTGGCGAAGCAGTAAACGTGAAGACAGAAGTACCAACTGAGGTGATTCTAGGGGAGAAAGGCTAGGCACCCCCGGGAGAAGCTCACAAATGCACTTGGGCGAGAAGCGTAACCTCCATAGCTGGGGGATACCTACTCCCGAGGAAAAATCAGAAGAGAATCACCACCGAGCAAGCCTGTCTCGATGGGATCTCCGTCATAGATTGTCAGAGGGTGTCGTGACGACTGAGTCCCACATGGAGTCCACTGCAAGGGGGTCTAGAAAAGTGAGGCCTCAAGAGGACCTCCGAGCATGGTTGAATGTCAAACGTCGAAGACCCTATCCCGAGGGGGATGGAGACAAGGATGAGCAAATCGTCCCCTCGTTCGTATGAGTTATCCGGGAGATGAGATGCCCAAGAAGTTCACCGTCCTCCGATCAAGGTTTATGATGGGAGAACGGATCCTAAGAGTCATCTACAACAGCACAAACAACTGATGTTCCTTTACAGGTTGAAGATCTTCAAGAAATGCCCTCGAGGGACTGAGAACGGTTGCTTGGGAGAATAAATGATGACTGCTCGGGAATTGAGTGTTGATTGAGGATTCGAAAGTTCAAAGTCTACAAACAGCCAAACGATCTCTTATTTATACACTGCAGTAGGGGTGGGAATCGAAGAGGCAGATCATTATTTGAAAATTTTAAAAAAACGGTGTTGGACGTGCAAGTAAACACTCCTATAACCAAGCGTGTTCATCAGGCCTCCACTCTCCTTGCACCACTTGTCCCACATCGTAAGGAACATGGAGGCTGGAGGGTAGTTGACGTGACTTTAGGCGGCTCAATAGCCCCCAAAATGACACATGGATAGTTATAGTCGATATAGAACTCAAAAGATGCCAGGAGATGGCGTCGATGAGTAATAACTCAGGAGAGCCAAGTAAACATTTTGAGACCAGCATTTAAAGAGATATGACAACTCATTAATGAGGACTTGAGTGACAATGACAGAACTATTAATGAGTCTCTACATCCTAGAGACTTAAACTGACAGCCATAATTGCAAAGCTTTAATGATCATTGCGCCGACTAAATGTCCTCAAGAAACGCCGAGGTACTATTCCCTGAGTATTAATTAAACACTCGAGAGTAGGTGTCAAACGCTGATCAAATGGACTTAAATGACCGGGGAATCAATTATGAGAATTGATTATGAGAATGAATGCCCCAAGAGTCATCTTATCACCCGAGTGAATCAATTATGAGAATCTGAGTGGAGAAGACTCATTACACATGCATAAAAATGCAAGTCATTAAATATTAAGACGAGACTCCAAACCCTTGCACTCATTACTAGTCTAGATATAAATACTCATCAGAAAGATGAACAAATGTACGTAAACTAAACTGAGAAAAATACTATGCTAAAGCCTCCAACGCCTACTGAATTTGGAGGGGATAAGCCGGGTGTTTATCCGGTCTATTTCCTAACCTCTTGATTGTTTCAGGTTCACCATCCAGAGAATCGTTGTCCTTATTCATTGTAGGAAATCTCCCGTACACAACTTTAGTTCAAAATATACACAACTTTGTTGATTATAGTCTAAAGAGAGTTGTTGAAGATTTAAAACAATTTAGTCTCAAAAGAAAATATTCTCACAATATAAGGAATAAACGATTACTTTTCTCATATCACAATCGACTAGGATGCATTTGTCTTTTATCTAGCTATATGATATAATTTAATCCAAGACCATTATATTTTCCTTACACCCCTTGGTTATTGAGTTCTTTAATTTAGGAGTGTTAATTGTTAAAAGGTATCACGGGTCTTATATTATTGGTTCCTGTCCAACTATACTTGTCTTATCTATTTTATTACCCTTGATTGTTTCTATGAATTTTATCCCGACAATTCTAAAAAAACGCGAGTCCAATTGAATTTTTAACATTTTTTAAGAGTTTCATGTTTTGTAGAAGGCATCAATTAGCTTAAATGTGATGTTTCATGGTTTTCACATTTTTTAAGAGTTTCATGGTTTGATAGAATTATTCTATCAAACCACATGGGTTTGGTGAAAAAAACTCCTCCAATAATACTAGAAGGACATGATGTTTACTTTTAGGGTAAATTATGCTTTACTATCTTGAACTATTATTTTTATTTTATCTATACTTTCAATTATAAAATTTCTCACATTATATTCTAAAATATAAATTTTATTTCACATCACTCCAATAAATAATAATTGTCAAATTTTTAACGATAAATATACATATGAGTGGTCTGTATTGCCAATAAATAGTAGCCTATTACACATAAAAATCGAGGAAAATATTCATCGATGACTTTTCTCTTCTTAAGCTCCAACAACCATTTGGTTGCAAAAGAGATAAAATAAATTGATACTAAGCACTTGATAGGAAACTATTTTAAATTTTCCTCCATTCTTTGATAAATTTTTAAGTTTGTTGTTATCTATTGGGTGATATGAAATAAAATTGATAAGTTAGGGCGTAATGTGAAAAAAATTATAGTTGAGGGTATTAAGTAAAAAAAAAATAATTCAAATGAGTAAAATGTAATTTAATCTTACTTTTATCGGATTCTAATGCGTATGGAACGAGGTAGAAGTAGAAGCCATGAGTAGTCACTTGTCTATCGGTCATGTGTGTATATGTGGGGTGTGTGAAGTTGTGAGTTTTGATTGAATTAGCATCGGAGGAAAGATATTAATCAGCAATAATGCACTGTTTCTGATAAGTGTATGGCTTAATTTCGTCTTCACCTGAGCAGTTGAGGCCATAGTGGGTTGGGATAGAGACGCAAGAATGAGAGCACCACCCACATGAATCCGGATAGAAAGGCCTGCAACACGACTTGACTGTAGAGAAAACATCCAAACGTAATGATCGGGCAGAGATATTTACGAATCAGATGATCTCTGATGGCAGGGCATGCATGTGGCTTTGCTCTTCTTGTGGTTCCCATCTAACGGGCGGCTGGAAAATTTGCACATTTCAATAGCGTTCGGTCCTATCACTGACGTGCCATTGTCTACGGTGATAATTAGTTATAATAATCGGCCGATTTTTTAGCAAAAATAATATATTCTTCCCATTCTGGATAAAACCGTGGGCTCGTTTAATAGCCATATTATGAAAAAATTAAATATTAAATTGTATTATTTGTTATTTAATTAGACTTAATGCTTTATTTAATAAACAAATTTAATATCGTATTAATTTTAAAAATATATAATTATCGTATATTTTTTATATGATATAGACCTATATTATAGAGATATTTTAATACCACTAAAAGATATTATATTATAATCCTACTCAAATATATTATTATACACATTTTCTGTTATAATCCTCTAACTCATAAAATCAATCTGTCATCAATATAAGAAAACACTGATAGAAGGTATTTTTGTTAATTCAATATTGATAAGATGAAATAATTTTCTAACCAAACAACCGATTGAATTAAATAACTATTATCCAACATTTATATTGTATATTATTAAACACTAGATAAATTTATGTATTATTTTAATACCTTATTTAATCTTACCTTTTGTTCATTTATATTGTATTAGAGTGAATTACTTTAATTAATTCATTCATTTTTAATACGGCAACCATTAATAAGTTTGAAATGTCTTTACATAAGATGTGTTTAAAAACTTGAAAGAAAATATAGGATTGTTTTATATCTAGAAGGGTATTATAGTGATTCTTGAAAAGGTGCAGAAGGCTTATAATTGATATCATATTTGTTTTAACTCACTTCAAATCATGGTGATTAACCACTGAATTCAAAAGAATAGTTGAGGTGAATCTGAATGCAGCGTAAAAGATTGAAATTTATATAATCAGTTGAAAAGTAAAGCCGATATGTAGTTTTGATACATCCACACATGGGTAGTAGTGTAATTGTAAACTTGTACACAATATAAATAGAATAGCCAGTGGGCCAATTAGGCAGGGCTTGCATATTTTTCTACAAGAATAACTATTCAACACGGAATGTGTCTTTCGAGTCGTGACAATTTCACATACACGTAAACTGAAAGCAATAAAGACTAACCATGTGGGAGAAGCGAGAATGGCGAAGGACATCAATGGCGTATGTAAGATAGAGGTCAGGTAGTGACGTCATCCATGATGCTTCATTGATTCTAGATGAGGAGGTACACCCAAATGATATGAATGTGTCGACGTCTTGGTTTGGACAGTAATACTAAAGTCTTCTCTGTGCGATCCGAAAGGGCATTTCTCTTCTCTGTCTCCTATCCAATCCGTATCCTACATAGCCTTGTTCAGATAAGTCTCGACTGTCTTCTATCCAATCCTCATCCTACATAGCCTTGTGTCCAGATAAGTATCGAGTTTTCTTTAGAACAATATTATCAGAATTAGATCGGACTGATTTAATCTCAAACTAAAACATAAAACGGTTTAAATTTTTAATTGGACCGTATAAGAGATCAAACTGATTGAGAACTGAAAAATCGACCAGTTTCAGACTAAGTCCGTGAATGGGACGGTTTGTTCGAATCCAACGATTGAAATTCATTAAAAAATAAATCCTCTTTTTAGGCCATTTTGCCCTAAACCAATCCTATTTAGAGGCCATTTACGCCTCGCACCTTCGTAGTTCAGTGGCCATTCTTAGGCGAGGCGACCAGTCCAGCTAAGAACAGCAACTCCTAGGAGGCGACCACTCCGCCGCCGACGACGAACAGCAACTCCAGGGCCCACTCATCAACTACTCTCTCTCTCTCTCACTGCGTGTAAGCCATGCTGCCAGCTGATGAATTCCTTATTCATCAATTTTAAAGGCAACCCATGTGGTTGCCATCTGTTTTTTGAGTTTTATCCATCAATCTTTATTCATTAATTTTTAGTAAATTATATGTATTGCGGATATGTTTTCATATTTTTTAGTTAAATTATTATATTTTATAATTTTATAATATTTTTTTTTATTATATGACCGGTCCAATCAATTGAACCAGTAAACCATTGATCCAATTTTCTTATCAGTTCGATGACCGATTCGATTCTGATAACACTATTCCAAAAGATCCTAGGGAAGGATCCTAGTTTTATATTGAATCGTATAATATACTTGAGTGTATAAATGAATCAAATCAAATCTTATCTTAGTTTTATGTTGAATTGTATTGTATAAATGAATCAAATCAAGTCGAGATGATGATGACCGTTGAGCTCATTATTTCTTTTCTTTTTTTTCGAACCTTAAATTCAGTTCATATCAACTTTTTTTGCATTAAAATTTATGTTGGAGATTAAATTAGACTTCAGTCTTGTATTTGAAATCAAGTTCAACTTATCTATGGCTATACATAATATTACATAAATCTTTTATAATACATACAAAGATTAATAATATTTTTGGCTTTTAAAGTATGTATTTTTTATTAGTTTAATTCTCATTGTATCAATTTTATCAATTCGTGTCATTTTGATCCATACATAGACAGATCGTTAAGTTTTTGATAGAATGATCACGTGTTAGACACATGATACCATTTTAAAAAATGGCATTGGTCACTTCTTTTGATTAGGGACCAAAGTGATAAGGATTGAATATTTAGGGATCAAATTGATAAAAATGATACGACGAATACTAAACTGACAAAAAAAATATATACTTTAAAGATCAAAAATACTATAACCTCTATATACAAAACATGCATAGTATTTACATTTATATTAAATATTGGATATTATGTTTATTCATGAAACTAACTAATCGAAATAGTCAATGTTCCAACTTAGCTTGTTCTATTAAAAAAAATTAAAATTGAGATCGAAATCAATTCATTTTAAAAATGAACAAATTTGAACGAAGTTTTATCCGAATTGATTCCAAACTATTCATCAGCTGCTTCATTTATTTGCAAACCTGTCTAAGAGCAATAGCAATTGACATCTCAAATGATACCTGAACCTCTCAATCGTTGGAATATGTGAATAAAATCTTTTGATATTAATTAAGTCATTGTTGATGGTCAAATTCGAAATATATACAACTTTAATCTATTGGTTAAATATTATATTATTCATAACATATATTATAGATACATTGTTTAGGAAATTATTATGTATTTAATGTTATTTTATAATAGTGCATACATACATATATATTACATTGATATAATTAAATGTTTGAGTTGGATCTTTGTCAATCAACATGAGTAACTTGGCTAGAGACACTTATCAAATAGTAAAAGACTACTCAATCATACTTCGAGTATTTTAAACCTTATTTGACTGTAGGGAGTTAAGGAAATATTGGTCGAGTTAAGAAAATATTAGTAGAGTTGAGGATATTATAGTGAGTGGTAACGACTAGCTGATATATCCTCCACTATAAATAAGGGTCACTCTGGATACAGAGAGAACACACCAAAAAACACCTAGTTGAGAGAAAACTCATTGAGGAAAAATCTCAACTCTACTACTTTCATATCAAATAGAGTTTTTAAATCTGAAAAGTTAACTCCCATTCATCAAAAGGATAAATTCATATTCTCTAAATTTTCTACATTGATATCAGAGCACCAAGTTGTCAATCAAAAAATTGATCACTCTGTTTTGTTATTTTCGCTCACACTGTCCTTGACCTCAAGAAAATTCATCCGGGCCAAAGGTTTTGTCCACTAAAGTAAAAATTTAGGGCTGTTTGGTTTTATTTTCAAAACTTTAAAAACAAGGAAGAGTTGTTTGTTTAGCTTTTTTGTTTTTCAATTTTTTGAAATTTTTTGGAAATGAGATGTGATTTTAGAGAACAACAAAATAGTGTTTTCATTGTTTTTTAAGGTAAAATGAAAACATAGGAAACGCACACTATCTCTAAATTAATGAGGTCTCCACTTTGAGTTTCGTTTGAGACAAAAAATGTGGCCGACTGTTCATCTTCTTCGCCATGCTCTCTCTCTCTTTCACAACTTTTCCTCTCTTCCTACTTCTCTCTAATCCAGCTTCAGGCTGTATATATACACAGATCTATGCGCATCTGTGTGAGTGTGTGTGCATGAGAACTCATTTCCTCTTTCTCTCTCTCCAATACAGAATTGTATATATACAGATTTTTGTGTGTATATATATATACATATGTATTGTGTGATATATGTGAGTGTGTGGGTTTTGCGTGTGTGTGTGTGTGTGTGCGATGTGATGTGATATGGTTGTGTGTGTGTTTTGTTTTTCTTGGGTAGAAAGATAACAAAGCGAAAAAAATGGTTGTTGTGTGGAAGATAATTGAGAGAGAGGGAGACTTGCTGTGTGAAAAGATAATGGACACAGAGAGAGAGAGTTGTTGTGTGAGAAGTCGATGGACGTGATTGCCTAGAGTGATAATTTTTTTTTATCAGAAGTGATAAGTTAAAAGTTGATTTTATGGATCATTGTTCAAACAAGTTTTACTATTTTTTGTTCTTTAAAATTATTTTAAAAAATATATAACCAAACATATTTTGCATTCTAAAAATTTTTAAAAACACTTTCTTAAAACTCTTTCCAGAAATAATTTTTAGGTACTGTTTTTTGAGATGCAATCCAAACAGAGCCCTACATTCTGCCAAGCCATAGTTTTGTCCACTCTTCAATGTGTTTGATTGCAACCGGGCCAAAGGTTTTGTCCACTAAAGTAAAATGCTACATTCTGCCAAGTCTTAGTTTTGTCCACTCTTCAATGTATTTGATTGCAATTCAACTACTACAACGACACAAATGTTTATGACAAAATTTTGGTTTTGGTTTTGGTTTTCAGTCAATTGGAGATTTTTTTTATAAAGCTTTTGTGGGCATCAAATTTTGGTATATGCCAAGAAATCAAATTCTAGCTATTTCAAATTCAAGCAATTGGTGTCATCCTCTACTCGAAATACTCTGGAGACCACATGTTGATAATAAAATTAATCGGGCTAGTGTTAACTAATTTTAGCTAGCAATATATTTTATTATAATTCGTCAATTTAGAATCAAAGGCTATCATTGTAGAACTTAGTAAAATTGAGAGATTTAATGATACAAATTATTCAACTTGAAAACGTAAAATTCGTTACATATTATTTCAAGATAAAGTTAAATATGTTATTAATACACCATATCTGAAAGAATCATCCCTAGGGGCCGTAGAAGCTACTAGAAACACTTACGAAAGATTCGTAAGGAACGACAAATTGGTTAGTCAATCTTACTCAATTTCATGAAATCTGATTTAGAGGTTATTTTTTAGGAACATAAAACTACTAAGTCTATGTTTGATGCTATAACACAAGTCTAATGTACTGCCTTTAATACATATATTTAACTCTTGATTGAAAAATATAATGACACTTTTATAAAAGAGGACGAGTCGATTGTTGAACATGTCAATCAACTTATAGTAATAGCTAAAGAGTTGACATCTTTAGGCAACCCAATTCCCGATAAAAAGTAAGTTTCTACTATTTTACACATTCTTCCTAATTCATTGAAGTTCATTGTGATTTCTTTGAATATGTTTGATCAAGATTTAACAATAACAAATTACCTATGTTGCTAAGCATTGAGGCCGAGAAAATGAGTAGAAAAAACTAATAATGTGTCAAATCTAGTTTTTAGTGCCCTAACTTCCCAATATGTCATGGGTGTCCCATCTATTAATGTGTCAACTACTTTTTGTCTTTTCTTAAACCAAGACAAGACAAGCATTTAAAAAAAATAACAAATATAACAAATTCAAAAGATATAATAATTTTAAAAGAAAACAAATGAGTACTTGTTATAACTGTGGACATCCCGATCATTAAAAAAAATGCACGCAAAAAAATAGTGATCAAAATTTTAAAGGATCAATAGACATTGTGTATGTGGTTTGTAAGTAATTTTTTGCACATTGTAACTCTCTTGCTTGGTGAGTTGATTCTGCTTCTTCTCGGTAAGTGGTTAAGACTAGAAATAATTTTGTGGAAATGAAGGAGATAAAAACCGATGACCACAAGTTATACATGAAAAATAATATTTATTGTGATATGCTCGGAACTGGCACTATGAGAGTTTTGTTGCCTAGGCAAAACAAATTATATTCATTGATGTATTTTATGCACCTAATATGTAGCGCAATGTCTTGTCTGTGTCATGTTTAGATGATACGGGTTTTGAAATCTGTTTTCGATCTTCTAAGGTTTTTATTAGTAAATATGATTGTATTCTTGCATGGGGGACTAAAGTTGATGGTCTTTACTTTTTGAATGTTGTTAGTGACAATAATAAAATTAGTTATTCTTCTGCTTATATCGATGTTTCTTATGATATTAATATTGATTCTATTTTATGGCATATTAGACTAGGTCATATTAATTATAATAAAATAAAAAAGATGGTTAATATTGGATTGATTTTCAAATTTAGATCTTGACTTAAAACCATGCGAATCTTGCATAAGTGAAAAAATGACTAGAAAACCATTTGAAAAGTTAAAAAGAGCTAAAAATTTTATTAAATTAATATTTGAATATTTGTGGTCTTTTAAATGTTAAAACTCATTGTGGTATGAAATATTTTATTTCTTTCACTAATGATTATGCAAGATATGGCTACATATATTTATTAAAGAATAGATTAAATGTCATACAAAAATTTATTGAATTTAAGGTGAAGTAAAAAATCAACTAGGTAGAAAAATTAAAATATTAAGGATGGATCGAGGTAGTAAATACATGGCTAAAATTCTTGAATCTTTTTGTAAAGAAAATGGAAAGATTCATCAATTAACAATTTTTTATACACCTCAACAAAAAGGTGTAGCCGAAAGGAGAAATAAAACACTCCTTAATATGGTTAGATCTATACTTAGTCATGCACCCTTAAGCACTAAATTTTGAGGTGACGCTATTTCTATCATCATTTATATTCTTAATAGAGTACCCTCTAAAACAATATGAATGATACTATATGAAATTTGGAGGGGTACAAAATCAAGTCTTTTCCACTTAAAAGTTTGGGATAGTTCGAGCTATGTTAAAATTTTAGAACATAATATAAGGAAATTATACCTTAAATCAATAAAATATACTTTTATTGGATATTGTGAAAATTCTATTGGGTATAGATTTAAAATTTACAATAATAATGGATAAGTGAGAATCATTGAAAGTAAAAATGCATTTTTCTTTGAAAATGACTTAAATAAAATTGAGAAAATGATTAAACTATTTAAAATTATTAATAAAAATAAAAATATTCAACCACGAGCAAATAATAAAATAGCATCCATACAAAATGATGTTATTGATTCTAATGATGCTATGAATTTAATTAATCATTTAAAATAAAGAGAAGCAATTAAAAAATAAATAGAGTTTATAGGGAAAAGTAATTGACCAATTTTTTTTATTTTATTATTATTTTTGGCAAGTAAAATTGTTATTGTTCATTAGCCCTTAAAGAAGATTAAAAATATTAGTATGATTTACCAATTGAGAGAAGCACCAAACTTTGGGTCGGACCCAGAAGGCTTGAATGGGCTGTCTCAATTAGGGATGTCAATAGACCGGAGAAAAACGGGTATTCGTCCAAACCCGTCCTGTTTGGACCGGGGATGGATTATATGTATTGGATGGTGGACGTATACGGGGATACCCGTGTAAACCCATGCGGGAATGGAGGCGGGGATGAACTTACCTTTATCCCCGCCCTTCCCCGCCCCCTCCCCGTTACCCGAAAAAAAATATAAATATATATTGACTTGATTGAGATGATTTTACCACCATTATGTTGCTTTGGACATTTGTTTGTGTTTTGTTCAAATTTATAGTATTTTAGACATTTGTTGTTTCTGTTTTATTCAAATATGTTATGTTATATTATGTTATGTTAGATTATTTAGAATGTTGTTGGATTATTTAAAATATTGGATTTAATTAGTTTGGGCTTGGGCGGGTACGAGGGAAGCAGGGACGGGGACGGGGACGGAGATTAAAAATTTATCCGTGGACGGAGATGGGGATGAAAATTATACCCATTAACTGGGGTGGACCGAGGATGGACGAAATTTTTTTAAGTGGATACGGGGATGGAGACTACACCCCCCGCCTCCGCTTCGGTCCATTGACATCCCTAGTCTCAATCCGTGTTAGTTGTTTTATGTTTGGGTCAGGAACTCAAACTACGTCACTACACAATGGCTGTCATGCATGGCCGAAGCCCGGCCCATGTCAACTTCTATATAACGTTGTGTACTTCCAGTCATAAGTGTTCTCAGTCTGGTTAATCAAAAGCTACAGAACTACCCTAATTTGCTTTTAAAAACTAAATGGTATTTTGTAAACACGTTACCAAACGGGATATTGGATATTTATGTGTGAAAATATCACATCGAATAGAAAACTAAGTTAGGTTTAAGTTTTTTTAGGTGGATATGAGTTCTAAACATGTATATTATGCATTGAATTACTAGGCTCTCATTCTCCTAACAAAAGATATTAGAGTCGATAGCTGACGATCATGGTTGGGTAAACTCTCAAAGAAGTAATATAATGTGTCCGTACCTATGATAGCTGTTACGAAAAGTGATGTGCTGTTGGTATTAAAGTCATAGAAACGCAACTCAAAAAAAAGAGCAATGTGCAAGTCTAGATGTAAGGGTTATTGGCAGAGTGGCCATACGGTGACTTATAAAATCAATAAAAACTTGTTTCTTGAAGAGCATGTTCTTATAAAAAATAATTGGACAGAGTGTTGTTGGTGAGTCGCTGATTAAACTTAAGAAAAAAACTAAGCCTAATGTAATTCACACATGAGAAAAAGATTGTTAGGAATTATAAGTGTGAAAATCTCATATCAAATAAAAAAATAAACTATAAGGTTGTGTTTGGTATGTTTTTTGGGAGGGGTTTGAATTGAATTGTCCAAACCCGAGTTTGACCCAAAGATAGGATTCAAAGATGAGATTCAACATTTAATGCTATCCATACCCATATTTGGTATACGCAGGGATATATGATTATTATTGTAATATATTTGTATATAAATGACTATTTCACCCTTTACCCAATTTGTATATATGAGATATATAGGATATATAAAGGTATAAATGTCATTTGTATGTTAAACCCCCAAACCCACATATGAAACTCACCCCCTTCTTGGGTTTCATGAAACCCATGAATGAGGGTTTCATGACCAAATTGGGTTTGGAATCCTATTCCTCCTTTGCACATATCAAACATGGGTTTAAGGAGGTTTACTCCCTAATCCATGTTCCCAAACCCCCCAAACCTCATACCAAACACATCCTAAGGGTGTGTTTGGGTTTGGTATATTTTTTGGGAAGGGTTTGGATTGAATTGTTCAAACCCGGGTTTGACCTAAAGATAAGATTCAAAGATGGGATTCAACATTCAATGCTATCCATACCCATGTTTGGCATGCGCAGAGATATATGATTATTATGATAATATATTTGTATATAAATAACTATTTTGTCCTTTACACAATTTGTATATATGAGGTATATAGGATATATAGGGGTATAAATGTCATTTATATGTTAAACCCCAAACCCACAAATGAAATCCACCCCCCTTGGGTTTTATGGAACCCATGAATGAGAGTTTCATGACCGTGCCATGACCGGGCCGGATTTGAAATCTTATCTCTACTTGACACATACTAAATATGAGTTTAAGGGAGTTTATTCCGTAACCCATATTCTCAAACCTCCCCCTCCCCCAAAACCCTCGTACCAAACACACCCTTAAGCCATTCTAAAAATTTATTGCTCTTATATATCCTGTTGATGGGTTTATCACATATAAATTTAAACTTTTAAGTAGGTATAAATTTAATACATGGGCGTTGGACGTCAGATCACTGAACTTCCCGGTCCAAGACAGCTAATTAGTACATCTTCTTATACTTAAAGTCAGATTGAGGTTGCAAATCCCCCCGGTCCTCTAGTCCAAGTTCAACAATTCATAATTGAGTGGTTCAATAATTCACAATTGATTGAAAAGCCAAAAGCTAGTCCAGATTTCCTTTCTTGTCTGGTGAATATGCCATTAATACTCTCGAAGAAGTCAAGTATCGGATCAAAAAAAAAGAAGTCAAGTATACATGGACGACTCTCAAGATAATCTATAATTTTATAATATAAAATAAAATAAATTTTAATAAATTTATTTAACATTTAGTAATATCTCTCTTAAAATTAAAGATGCATTTTTTTAGAATTAATTGATAAATAAGTGATTTGTTTCTTCAAATTTTAATCTATTCTTAAAAAGTGCTTAAAATATTAATTGATAAAAATTGTAGGTAACCAAATAAGATTAATTCATTAAATTCTTAAAATATTTAATTTTAAATATTAAGTGATGATTTGATTGACAACAAACCCATTCAATGAAGATTAGAATCCTTGACTAAGCTAAGCCCAAGTGCCAGTGCCCGTGCCAAACCTCATTTTCGTGAGTAAAGCGTCAATTTTGTCTAAACTTGGTTATTAGAGTGATTTGTAACCATCGCTCCATTACCATCTCTTGTAAACACTATAACAATTATGTGCTTTAGTGACAAATTTTTTAGTGATCAAGTTATTTTCTTCATTAATATTATCTTTTTAGAGATGACCTTGGAATATGTCATTAATGGTCCAAGATGAGTGACGACAATACTATTTGTCACAAAAAATTACTTTTTAGTGATAAATAATTGTTCGTCATCGTAACTTTGTCACTTAAACTATGAAAAATTAGATAAATAATGATGAATTTTATTGTCGTCATTCTAATAAAATCTCTAACTTTTTAGGAGATTTTTTGTTTCTCGAAGAAGAAGATAGAAGTTATAGTTTTTGAGCTTACAATTGGTCTTTTTGTATGAGGGATTACCTTATATTTATACCTACATGTGGAGTAAATATTAAATACAACTGTAATACTATGTCACAATTGATGACATGGTATCACCAACCAATAATAAAATCTTAAATGGAAAAGGTGAACCCCACTTGGACTTACATGGCAAGAGGGTGAAAAATTATTTGCTTACATGACAGGTTAGTTATTAATTTTTGTGGAGCCAATGTGCTTATTTGTTTTAGTATTATTAGTTGGTGATACCACATCACCTTGTCACATGGAATCACCGTTGTAATGAATATTTTTTCTTACATGTGGGGGTGATTCTCATGTCATCATCATATGGTGTTCAAGTTTATTAAAATTTTATTAAAAAAATATTTAATTATTAGAGACTATATTTTTTAAGTGTGACATGCCTTAAAAAATATGCTGAAGTGACATCATAATCTATCTGTGAGCTTGGATACACCGTGATCTTTCATGTTTGTGAAATTCCATACTACTTGGGATAATCCTTTATTCCTTTGGACAGCTCGTAAAAAAAAGAATTCGATCTATACTTTTAACCAGAATTAAAAATACTAAACTTCCTCGTGAGATGATATGGAGAACCTGATCAGCCTTATCTAAAGTCGTACTTGCACAACCTGACCACCTTTGTTTGAGATTAGATGTGCAACCCGGAGGTTGAAGGGTCATACCTTATTATAGAGCCTTGCAGCATATGAGATATAGAGATATTCTTCTACTTAATTTTTGTATCATCAAAATCCATGATCTAATTTGTAAATTTTTTAAGAAACGAAGAAATAGTAGAGAGTTATGAAAAATAAAGACAATTATTACCTTTTGAATAATGTTATTTGGACCAAAAAATTATACCTAATTTGTTAAAATAATGATATAGTTTCATAGGAATCATTAGATCAACACTAAATTCCAATTTTTTATAGGAACTACAGTCAATTTAAATGTCATAATATATTAGGCTAATAAATTATATCAATAAATTATATATTAATAGCAAATGTAAGAATAATATTATTTAGTGTAAGTCAACGAGGAACTAAAAAGTCAAACTGAGTCTGATTGACATTTGATATGAATCTACCCGAAATTATGGTTTTTTTTTTTTATCCAACCGAACCGCTTACTCATGGGTAGGGGTCAGGTAGGACATTATATTCACACTCACACGCCCGAAACTATTTGATTATGATAATTAATTACGTTGACTCAAATAAAATATTATTGTATTTTAATTGGCAAATGTCTATATCACAGGTGGCACCGTTGTGACCACGCTTAATCGATTCCCATCAAATCACTGGTCCTTAAGTTTTGAAATACATCATAAAAAATGAACCATGCAATGCTCTTCCTCCTCACAATCTTATTCTTGTCACCTTCCTCTCCACCAAAAGATCTCTCTATGTCTTCAGAAGTACGGAGAAGAGACACACCCATGAGAGTTCTCCTCCTATTTATCATGGGTTGTTCTTCATTTAGCATCAGGACTCTAATTGAGCTCATACCATTAACCTTGTACAACCTTCTACTAGGTTTTGTCAAGCTCATTCTCATCATTTTCCTTTCTTATGTTTACCAGCCACAGAAATCTTCATCTTTATCTGAACATGACTGTGAAAGAGAAGATCATCGACCATCTCCATCATTAGTACCAGTCCCGGTCCACTTCACCGTCGAATCCATCAAGGAGAAACTCCCTGTGGTAGAATACAGTTGCTTGCTTGAGAGGTTAGGGACATGTGAAAATGATAAACTGTGTGTAGTGTGTTTGAGGTGCATGAAGGCAAGTGATGAGGTGAGAGAGCTTTGCAGTTGCTGTCATGTTTTTCATAGGAAGTGCCTTGATGCTTGGATTGATCAAGGCCAAGTAACTTGCCCTTTGTGTAGATCCAAGCTGTCTCTGGATCAGGGAGAGAAGATAAAGTGTGGAGGAGATCCATGGAGAAGAGAGAGGATGATTTACTTGTTTGGCGAGGATTACATAATGGGCACCTATTGAGTTCGACTAATCACCTCCCCCGAACTTTGAATGATGCAGTCCAATGATCAGCAACTTAAGTACCTGATAAACAAAGCTCGATGAAATCAACATATTATCCTTAGAAGAACAAGTATATATGCATCCCTATTGTAAAAAAGTTTGGTTATTCTATCTTTCTTCAATCACAAGGGGGTAATCTCACGTCGGGATTGCTTTGGGTGTGTGTATAATATATATATTTTCATTTGCACTTCCCCTTCTTAAGGGGTTGTGTAAGTATTGTGTTCAGAAAGAAAAAAAAAGCCCTTTGGGGTACATGTATACAGGCGTCTTAGTGTTGGGCTGGAAACCCACACTTTGGGCCAAAGGTCCTACAGTTATGGTAATTCACCGGGGTGTTGGGGGACTGGGCAATCCCACATCGGGATTGCTTTGGGTGTGTGTGTAATATATATATCTTCACTTGCACTTCTCCTTTTTAAGGAATTGTGTAAGTGTTGTGTTTAAAAAAAAAATTACAAGGAAAATATTGTGTATAATATCATATATATGAATTCTTATGTTCTCTAGTAAATTGCATGAATGGTGTCTAAAATTTACAATTTATCGTACTTTGGTCTTTAGTGTTTTAATTCAGTCTTCAAAATTCAAATATTTAGTCAATGTAGTCCCTGGCAGTAACCACTTTTGAAAAGAGAGATGGAAATTATCATGTGCATTTCTTTAAGGACATTCTTAGTATTTTACACACAAAACAAAGGGTAAAATCGAAAAATGCTCTATCTGATAACTGAAAAGCCTTGCCATACCGTATATCCCCACCCTTCTCTTACTGTAATTCTCATCGTCGGCTGACACCATTCTCCGCCTTCATCATCTAGTAATAACACAGCCAACCACCTCCTCTAGTTACCTGTAAGCTCACCATCAACACCTCCACCCACATACCCAAACCTCACCATTGTAACCTCCAGTACAAAAACCGAAACAACAAAATCTCGATGAACCAGACTAGTTTAGAGAATGAAGAAGCGATTCAAGAGAGAGAGAGAGATTATAAAGCGAAAGGGTTTATGCATCTGGGTTTTGTGTTGTGTGTATGCTTTTGTGCAAGAAAATGAGCACACAAATGATCGAACCCAAAACCATGGCCTCTCAATCCCCAAAACCACACTCTTCAAATAGAATCTCCAAACCCTCTTGATCTCACCCATCTTTGTTCGAACCTTCAATGAAGCGTAAGCTACACGACGACTGGTTCAAAGCGAATTTGGTTGATTGTTTGAGAAACCCTCAAAACCCAGAATCACGGTTCTTTCGAATTGTTATCAAGACCTACATAGACGGACTGAATCGACTTCGATCTTTTCCACTTCGACTTCAATTCAAGCACACCCTCTCTCTCTATATATATATATGTTCAGTGAAAGACAAACAGTGGGTATAAACCTTAAACCCCAATCAACAATTTCTCTCTCTCGCAAAGCTTACAAGCATATCCCACTGCAACTCTCCAAAATTTAGAGATCGAAGCCGAGATTGTGGGTTTGGAAATAATTGGGGCTTGATTGCCCATGGAGGTCTTGGAAAATCAAGTTCTGAATCCATGTGGGTGTGTGTGACTGTGGATTTGTGTTGTAGATGTGGATTTGTGGTTTTTTGTGTTTGAATTTAGGGTGGAGACGCAGCAACGAGAGAGGAGAGAACAGAGAGGGAGAGAGAGAGATGTCCTGTGTGAGGAAGAGAGAAGGATTTATGCGGGTGTGTGAGGAGGGAAAGAGAAAAGAAAAAAGAAACGAAGAAGAAGGTGAGTGTTTGGGTTGAAGGGTAATTGTGTTTGGATGCATAAATAATTATAAATTATCAAAAATGTCTCTTAGTACCCTCGTGTACATGATATTTTCTATCTATTATTTGGACGACAGTTAGAGGTATAGATCAAACGAGTTAACGTGTTAACATGAAGAACAAAGTTGACTAACGAAATTAACGAAATTAAAATTTTAAAGACGAAAGTGTGACAAATGATAAGCCCCGTGATCTATTCATGCAATTTACCCTAGTTTAAAATTTTATAGTATTGGTTCAACTGTGTTGAATCAACACTCCTTCTAGGTTGAAATATATGAAAATGTCGTGTATAATTTTATGTTAGAATATATGAAAACTGCTCAACTAAGTTCTTTGGGAATCTCTATGCCGTCTCTAATTCAAAATGGTCCTTATGGGCTGTTAGCAGATGCCAAAAATGTTTCCCACGCCCTCGGTTACGGTGAAGTCACCAACATCTCCTGTATAATTTAAATTCGGATTTAGAAAATGTTAATCATCAAATTTTGGATACCGAACCACCAAAGTTTACAAGTTTTAAGCCTAAATCATAACTCAAATAGTAATAAGGACGAATTATAAACTCAAATATCTCAAATTTGAATCTTAACAATTTTTTAAAGTCGGACCATAAAAGATTTATTTTTCACAAATACCTTAATCCTAATGCACGTTAGTTGGCCGGAAGAGAAAATTAGTCGAAGTGCACATAAGCTAGACCAGACACCTATGATCGTTGAGAGCTGAAGGCCAAAAGATATATATTTTTGAGCGAATTGCTCTTTATACTTTAAAAAAATTTTAAATTTTTACTTTAAATTATTAAAGATTAATTTATTTATATTGCACCCTTAATGTATCACAAGTGTTACAATATAATTTTTTACTTCTATTAGATTTCCGTTAGTTTTTCTGTTAGAGTTTGTTTTTGGTGCTTGAGTTTAATTAGTAGGATTATGGTTTTGGGGTTTGCAAAGAAAATATAATATTTTTCACACTTTGCGCCTTGAAATTTTTTAAGGTTTCACTTTATACTCTCAAAGATTAAATTTTTTATATTGCACTATTAATGTATCAAAAGTATTACAACGTGGTCTTTCTACTATTTTCCGTTATTTTTTCTATTAAAATCCAATCACCATCTTGAAAGGACCAAGTTCAATTCAGGTGAAGTAATGATCTTGCAACCCCCATTCAAAGGAGGAAATAATTTTCAGGATAGCAATAAACAATTTTGTCAACTTGTGTACAATTCGCACCAGTATCCAGCTTCAGATCTTGAGGGTGTGAAAGGTGTTAAATTCATCACCCAACAAGAGAAAAAAAAAAGGGCACGTTGTTTTTCTGGACGGTTTGCAGCAGGTCTAGCTGAGAGACGTGTGATTGAAGACAATACCTATTCCTTTTTGATAGTTGAAAATGAAAATGCAAGAAAAGTTGCACACTAATACGTAAGACCCACAGAGAGAGAGAGAAGAGAGGGGGGGGGGGCACCGGCCTAGAGTCTGGTCCAACATATTAGCCTTTGAACAAAATGCTCCATCAATTGCCAGCTTTTCTGTAATAATTTTCCAACCCAATTGGACATTACCAGTTATGATTCGAATCACAAGCTATTTACGAATTCGAGTTTTTTGTGTATTTTTTTTTTTATATTCGTCTTGCTCTTGTGTGTTGAAGCTATTAATCCGTAGCGAATTATAGTTAGGTTACAACTCAACAAGTTTGAAGAATGATTTGCGATTCCTTTTATACGGGCTTATACGTTTCACGTACATAGGAGCAAGGGCAGCCCAACAGTATGAAAAAAAAATATAGATTTTAGGCCCTAAATTTTTAGAATGCCTCATAATTTTAGGTATATCACTAGTTTACAAAAAAATTAAATCCATTAAATTTTAAGTCCTATAAAAAATCCTTAAAAAATTAAATTCAATTAAAATTTTTATTGCAATAATTTGAGATTATAATCCAATCCATAACATTAAAAATTAAAAAATTAAAAAAATATTCAAAAGTCAACTCATATTTACTCTCACATACTTTCTCTCTCTCTTTCCGGTAAAAAAAATAAAAACAAAAATAAAATTAAACACTCTCTCTCTATGATAAAAAATAAAAACAAAAGTTGAAATATCTTTCTCGACAATATTAACACATTCTTCTTTTGTCTTTGTCTCACATAGAAAATTAAAAATAAATTAATTTTTTTAAAAAATAATATTAAAAATAAAAGACTTTCATTTAATATTTTGACTTTAAGCCTTAAATTAGCTTGAACCGTCCTTATTATACAGTAGTTACTATAATCATTTTTTTCTTTTTGGGAATGAGGAGGGGGAAAGGAAGCTTCAACTTTTGACTTCAACAACATAGTACCCTCACAAGATAAAAATTACTTCTAGGGCAAAGGCGCATTAGTAGCCTGAGGTCGTGTTGAATCTTCTTTTGGTGGGTCAAATGTCAAATTTGTCTAAACGTGGTGAATGAATTTTTTATATTTTTGACTGAAATGGTATGTATTTATTAGGCGTGTGAAATTTTATCTTCTTATGATTCGAAAAATTTACAATTCATCCCTTTGAATTTTGGACTAAAAAGATTACCGTTATTAAAAGTAATCATCTTTAATAAAATAATGTTTTGACTTTTATATCTTTACCCATTATATTTATTCTTCCTTCATTTTGAAAATGTCAATCTAAAAGTACGGATTTTTAAAATATATGGTTAATTGTACCGAATATCCCTAAAATATAATATTTGTCTCATTTTAATTTTTGATATTTTAATTGTATTATTTTAATTTTAGAAATATTGAATATATTTTTATGTGATCACTCAACCAGACATCGTCTAGATTGCTAACGATTTTTTATTATAAATTTGTAATGTAATATCTAAATAATAGAGAAAAAAAATATGTAAATAACTTTTAATAAAAATATAGATAACTCATGGTCAAAACTGTGTAATTTGGGTAGCTTTTTAAATAAAATTTGGATAAAAATTTGACTAAGAGCTACCAAAATTATTTTTTACATATATTTATGTATAACTTGACACATTTATGATAAAAAAATTCGTTAATAATTTGGATATTATTTACTTAAAGGATCACATAAAAATATATTTAATATTTCAGAAATTAAAATTATGTAATTAAAATATTATAAACTAAAATAAGATAAATTCTATATAAAAAAATATCATTTATTGTTTTCGTTTTAAATCCCAAAATATCTCCGGCGACCCCTGACCCTCAAACTCCCGCGAAAGGTTAAAAAACGATCTCTTGGGGAGGACATATGATTAAAGGGCTAATCATCTGCCAGTCAAATAAATGGTTAGAGAAGTGGTATAAAGTAAAGTATTTCTCTTTTGGTTGTTGAAATGGCAATTCAAGTGAAGTTATTAGCTGATATAAAGTCAAATTTAACGGTTTGGTCCCACTCCCCGATGCCCAACTTCCATCGAAAAATCCATAAATTGCCATCATTTTCATTTCAGTAACACAAGTTGTCCAAGCAATTGGACTTTAGTGGATGTGACTCTAATTTCAAGCTTCTCTTTTTAGTGGAACTTGCGCTCCAGTTCTCTCCCACCCCACAGTTCTCCTCCTTTTCAGCTGCTACTATTGCATCATGGGTTCTCCTTTGTCTGGCACCAATAATCTCATTCTATTAACCTTATACATCCTTCTCTCTGGCTTTGTCAAATACCTTTTTGCGATGCTATTTTCTTGTGTCCATCTTCTAAGGAGTGCATGTCCATCTGAACACGCCTTCGCTGACTCTGAAGTAGAACATCACCGTGGACCATCTCCTTCATTGCTCAGAGTACCAGTCCCGGTCCACTTCATCATCGAATCCATCAAGGAGAAACTCCCGGTGAAAGAATACAGTTGCTTGCTTGAGAGATTGGGAGCACATAAAAAAGATAGAATGTGTGCAGTGTGTTTGATGTGCATGAAGGCAAGTGATGAGGTGAGAGAGCTTGGCAGTTGTTGTCATGTTTTTCACAGAGAATGCCTTGATTCTTGGATTGATCAAGGCCAAATAACTTGCCCTTTGTGTAGATCCAAACTACTGTCGGATCAGGGAGAGAAGATCAAGTGTGGAGGAGATCCATGGAGGAGGGACATGATGATTAGCTTGTTTGCAGAGGATTAATATATATATAGAGAGAGAGTAATGTTATTTAGTGAAATCACATCACCTAGTCAGTAAATAAGGTTGAATTTTTAGGTCTAAATAGCATTACTTATTCTAATGCCATAACATGCATGCCTATTGCAACAAGCTTTATTATTCTCATTTACTTGGATTTCTTCTTCGTTTTTGGGTTATCAACTCTACTTTGATGTCAATAAATCAAAATCTTGCATAATATTATGTTATCTGTGTAGCTCCTTTATGTTTCTGATTAAATCAATTTTAAAGAGCTTCTTTTGATGGAGTGTTTGTATGTGCTGTTCATATTAGTAATCTAGAGCTTGTTTGGATGGATTTTTGGGGAGGGTTGGAATTGGTTTTCTCAAATCTTTCCATTTTACAAAGATGGGATTCAATATTGAATCATATCTATACGCATGTTTAGTATCCAACACATATATATGTAAAACCCAACATAATTGAGAAAAGTCATAGTAGTGTCGTATTTCTTTCTATTATAATTAGAGAAGAATTATAGTATTTGCAGCTGAACCAAAAGGCTAAAAGACCAGTTCAAAATTCCTTTTTATTTTTTGCAAATAGAAAGACTAACATTAACAGACAGAAACACTAAACACAATATTGAAGTACTACATCCAATCACCATCTTAGAAGGCCTAGTAATGAGAATTCAAGCAAATTAAGTTGCAAAATTAATATAAAGCCAAGTTTTCCATTTCTGGCTTGTTCATGCTGGTTTAGAAAATGGCAGGGGTAAGAGCTTTCCTGGACCACATTGCAAAACAAGTTGTCCAGGCTTAGATGCGACTCTAATTACAAGCTTAATTGATTAGAAGATACTAGATTTCTCGGTCATATATGCAGTGCATGTATCTTTTGATTACCATATAATTAGCCGGATAAATCTCTCGGGTTAAGATTGATCACCTGACTTCTCTCTTCTTAAAGTGTATTGCATACCCTTGATTCAATCCCTCCCCTGTAATATGTTCGATGAAATTACTGAGAGAACAATAAAGTATCACAATCACAATCAACTAACTTGCACGGCTCTGATATATTGCTGACTGTCATCTAATATAATCATAGTGGGTGTGGAATGATATACTAATTCGTCTTTAGACTAGTGAATTTATTACGGTGGTCCCTCGCTGACGTCGCGGACCACCCACCGGCAAGACTTTTTCCTCAGAAAATTTATGGCAATCCTCTTCTGAGAACCTTATCCTCGTTAGGTTGGACTTCACCCGGAAAGCTCACGATTTGCAAAAGCCCAGTAGGCTTGTGAACCATGAACTGTCTTGGCCCATTATACACTTTTTGCCCCTTGGGTAGCACAGTAATCCAATGGGGATGGTCAGGGGTCTTCTTGACCATTTTGGCCCATCATACGCTACCCCATGGGTAGCCCATTAATCCAATGGGTTTGGCCATGTTTGTTTTTAGGGAAAATTTCAGTCACACCCTTTCTAGTTTATCATATCTTCAATGTGACCCCTCTATTTTTAAAATTTTTGTATTCATTAAAATTCAGTCCGATTAAAATTTATTAAAATTACATACATTAAAATTTATGTATAAAATTTATTTTTTATATATTAAAAATTTAGGTCTATTAAAAATTATATTTTTTTACTTATTAAAATTTGAGCCAATTAAAATTCTGTTTGAGACTCAAATCAAATTTTAATCAACTTGCATTAAATTCTAATTGGTCCGATTTTTTATACATAAAAAAATATAAATTTTATTTGAATCAAATTATAATATGTAAAAAAGAAATTTTAATCAAGTTGAATTGAATTTTAATAAATAAAATATGTAAATTTTAATCGATTCAAAAAAAAATTTAATCAAGACTAACAACCCAAATTGACTATAATTTTAGTACGTAAAAAACTTTTAATAGGCTCAAATTTAAATACCTAAAAAAAATTTTAATCAGCTAAAATCAAATTTTAATTGACTCAAATTCTAATAAGTAAAAAAAAATTAGTTAGTTCGAATTTTAATATGTAGAAAAATAAATTTTAATCTACTGAAATTTTATATAGAAAGATTGTTTTGAGTTTATATAGGGGTAATTTTTGTATTTTATATAATTTATTTTTATTAAAATTGTGGTTTAATGACAGGGGGTGTCAATGATATTTTTCATAATAAAAGAGGTATCTTTTAAAAATATGATAAATGAAAAGGGGTGCGACTAAAATTTTCCCTTGTTTTTAAGGATTAAAGGTTGGATTGGCCTAACTTATTACAATCTTGACAAATTATTAAGTTTGGATAAAGTAATAAGGTCTGGTATTATTTTCTAATTCAGGATTAGTATAAGGTTAGTTTTAGTTTTATCATCCTTACTACCTAATTCGAAGTGTTATAACGTTATCAGGGGTAGTCCCAAACATTTTAAGGTTTAAAGCGGAAATAATAAATGAGACTTTTTAAAATAAAAATTATTTTTAAAATAAAAATTTTAATTAAGTTTTTATATTCAAGTTTTTGTTATCATAGTTGAACTTGAAGTTGAAATCTTTTGTTTGAGCTTAAATTTAAATTTTTTGTAAGACCTATTTTTTATGGATTTAAACTTTTTTATTTGGACTATTTCTCCACATCTAAAAATCACAGAGTCTCCCTTAATCCAAACATGTACAATGATATACATGGTATAGAATTAAATAATATAAAAAATTAAAAATCACCCCATTAATATAACGGAATTAGTAATAAAAGTTAATGGAAGGATAACATTCAGTAATTGGTGATAAAAGGTAACCGAAGGACCACAGTTTCCAAAGAACCTCGGGATTTGGTCTGATTGCAACTCATTGAAGGGCACAATGAGAATTCTGAGCTAAAACTTGTGACACTTTCCAAAGAACCTCAGGACTTACAGTCTCATTGCACCGGTCAACTATGGTTTTCACCCACCGTTTGGAGCTTTAGTCACTTCAATGATTGTAAGACCACTAGGGTAAAAAAAAAAAAACCTACTTTGTGAGATGGAGACCCTGTTCTTTGGTCATATGTCTTCACACAGGCAATGGATGAGTGACTGCCAGCTTGTGGAAAATCTTTCAATGTCTAAACATATGAAACTTTCTGTTGCTTTTGGGTTTGAACTGAAAGTGAAACTCCAGGCAGGCAGTGGACTATTACTCTATAGCCTTTTTGTTGGTTAAAGTTGAGTACCTGAAACTTTATAGAAGGTGACAAATCATATAGAAAAAAAAAAAAAAAAAACTGGCCTTTAAAAGCGTCTGCTAGCATTATGAGGAATGTGGTACACTAGCCCTCAGTGTTGATTGCGACTTCCATTACAGAGGGCCTAAACAGAGCAACACCGAAACTTAGAAATGATTGCGTGACCATTAATCCGAATTATCTTTCTTGTGGGAACTACCTTTGATCTAGCATTTGGAGGATTACCATACTTTTGTAAATTAGAATGATAAACAACTAGTATGTTCCTTGTGGAGTAATTCTATTGTAGCCTAACTCGATCAACTTGTTCGGTCCCCAGAAATTGTGAGCTTGTGACTTGGCATGGGTGCCAAGAGTCCCACTAGCTCTACAATTATTAAAAGGGACAGATTGGCATAGAAATTGAAGATTCCTTGGACAAGAAAGCAGTTAATTTACAGCCTTTTTCATCTTTTCTTTTCATCTTACAATCTCATCCTTCAAGCCTGTTAGTCTATTGCACTTTGTTATAAGCCCTGAACACTATCTAAGAAACAAAAGTAAAACATTTCCCCCTCATCTTTCCACTTCCAGAAATCCACTACAAAAGGCAAAATCAAGGAAGTATGATTAAAAAAAAAAAGATAGAAGATCAGATAAACGATCCAAGCAAGCTTCTCATAAACATTATAATGTTACTTTTCTACAGTTCATTATCAATTTACAAGCACCAACAAGCAAATTACCTTAAGAGCAACCATCTCATTACATGCTAATTGAACACAGTAAGCGATCTTCTTTCAAACTGTAGTAGAACACTGAGTCCCTTGCTTAGAACTTAGAGGACCTGATGGTATGGAAGGTCCAAAAGGCATTATAGCAACACAATTCACATTGAACCTAAACCTCCCGGAAACCCAAGTCCCCACCTTCCATCGAAGCCTGCCATTTGCCTTAAGACTAAAGACAAGTTTTCCGGCATTCTGATCGCGTCCGACTTCATAATCAAAAGATGAAGCCACAGGTAGCCCAGTTCCAACCAAAGCTGCAGTTAGGAGGTTGCTTTCTTCATGCCCTTGATAGAAAGGAGGAATAGTAGTATCAACTGTTATCTGTTGACCCTTGTAAGAAGCATATACTTGGAGCTCGTCATAGTAAACGCCAACATTCTTATTTGGGTTTTTCGAGAGTAAAGTGATTTGAATAGAGGAGTTGAGAAGGTGGGAACCTGAGAGATTGAGTTGGTAGACATCAGCTTCTTTCAGAGAGAACTCAGGCTTGGTGGGGTGTAGGATAAGCCAGGTAAGGAAAATGAGTGATAGTATAGAGAGCAGAAACGTAGAGAAGTAGAGGAATAGCTTTCTGTAGAACTTGTCAATACTCAATCCTTGCCTGGCACAGTGTTTGGGGGATTTTACATGGACTTGAGACATTTGCTGAGAGAGAGAGAAAGAGAACAAGAAGAAGAAGAAGGTGGTTTAGAAGGCTAAGGAAAGGGAAGTGAGCATATTTATAAAGTGAGCTCTGGGAACCAGAAAGCAGCAATTATTTACTCTCGCTGCTTTTGACTGGTAGCTTGTAAATGTGGTAAAAGGTGGTTACAATATATTTACCCATTAGCTTCTAAAATGTACCATTTAATACTCTGGAAACAGCCTCTCTAAGTTAAGGCTTCATATATTTAACCCTCTTCCCGTAATGACAGGAGCCTCATGCACTGAGTACGCCTTTTATCCTATAGTGGGACTGTGGAAAACATGTTTTTCTACATTTGGATTAATCCTTGCAGTAGATAATACTCTACTGTCCTGTGGTTATTAGAAGACAAATTGAATGGGGAACAAGGAGTGGACATGAGATCCGATCTGTTTCATCTTTACAAAAGCAACAAAGCTTGTGAGACATTGATATTTAGTTTCTTGCACGCAAAAGTTTATATAGTTGCATATAGTAAAAGCCACATAAGCTAATTTCACTTGAAATATTATGCAAGTCTGCATACAGCACTAGACTAGCTTGTTAATACCCTGATTGTGTGCTCGTTTTTATCACGTCTTCAAATTTGATTTGAAATGTTGTGCTCCTGCGTTTGCATTTGGACACTCAAGTTTGTAATTCAGATATATTTGAATTTTACGATACCCTGCGCCTCCATTTGATTGCTCTCACAAAATTGCTCCGACAGAAGCATTACACGAGAGCCAAAAAGGGTAATTTTTCTAGTCTTGTAATTAATGAATGGTTTGTAATGTTTGAGATAGCAGTGAAAATGTTAGACTTAAAAAATTTAAACCTATAAAGACAAAGTTCAACATTAGTGGTGAGCTGAAAATGATATTGCAGGTTACTTTGGGTAGTGCAACAAGCAATGTATTGAAATCATTGTGTGCATGGTACTGATGGTGATTGATAAGCACCAGCTGTGGCTCCTTAAGAGGAAATCTCCCATGCATCTTGAATATCCATCCACTTTGCTACCAGATTTTACAGGTACATGTTCATAAGTTTAATTTTTATGTGATTGATGAGAGAGGAATACAGAGATATATCTATCTCAGCCGGAATCTGATGGGAAGAGAGCTTTACAATAATACTAATACAGAAAATTGAGGCTTTTAAAAGTGCTAAAAGATAGAGTAACCAATAGCCTTTACTGTTGATTTTAGTAGAGAGAGAATTAGTTTAATGTAATTAGACACATGAAGTGGGAGTTTTGAAGCTAGAGTAACCAATAGCCTTTACTGTTGATTTTAGTAGAGGGAGAATTAGTGTAATGTAATTAGACACATGAAGTGGGAGTTTTGAAGTTGAGTCTTTGTTTAATTTATTGAGCTTTGCAAAGAGAAGAGGAAGACATGAAGAATCTGTAAAATTGACTTTGTGGCAGCCCCTGGTTCTGGCATGTGTCTCACACAGCCTTTACTTTTAAGTTAAGAAAAGGGGAAGTAAAGAGATTTGTTTATTTTCTGAATCTTAGCCCTTCTTAATACAATTTAGCCAGACGCACCTTGGTACTTCCATCCGCCAATCAAGGCTAGTGGAGCTGGGCCATTCATTGTTCATCGGGGTGCGATGGGAGTGCCAGCAAACCACCACAGAGTTGTCCCGTGTACGATTGCCATGTTAGTAGACTTTAATCATGCAATGTTTGATAGAAATTTGGGGCCCTCCTACTTAGGATCTTCAAAAAAATATTCAGTCTTCTAAGTAAAGTAAGTTTGAAATTAAGGGGGTTCATTATTCACTTTTGAAGCTTTCTTTACTTTCAGTTATTCAGGCCTTCATTCAGTCAAGAAAAAGTTACCTACCCCATCGTTTGAAGTGATTTCTCATCCAACCTTTCCTTTTTGAGCTTTGCTTATTTTTTAATTTGGGACCAAATAAATGTCTATATGTCTGGAATTACAACTCGGAAAAAGATATTGGTCTTTTTATTTTATCGTATTAAAGACAACGTGTGTGGTGATAAGTCTTTGTTATGGTCCCTCCCTTCACCTTCAGCCCATTTGGCTGACTGAGTATTGGCTATGATCAGTGTAGCCATCAGTTTTTTTGACGATTAGTCACTTGTCGTGAATCCAATTGTTTTGAAGCCTTTGGAGGTTATTACACTCGGCATCTACGAGACCCATGCCTCACCATAACAGCACAAGTCACAACACATCACAAAGTCTAACAGGGGACATCATATCATTTTCGAAGCAGAGCCATTTGGTTCTAAAAGGTGACCAAGTGCGCTAAATCGGCCACTAACCCCCCTCCCCCCCCCCAACTGTCTGGTTTCTATTCAAGCTTCCCGTCAAAGGTAAACAGGATGTCACTCTCAGAAACGAGAGTTGTACAGGCTATATGGTAAAGAGGGGTGCCGAAGGGCCTATTTGCTGCTACGTGTAGAAACCCAACCTAACAATATTTAGTAAAGTGTGCGTGAATGACTTGATAAATTTGACTTTTAGACCTTTATTGTTCAACGTAGTTTAAAACCGTGTAGACAAAAATGTAAAAGAGGATTGCAAAACACTACAACATGCATCATCAAACAGTTCACCAGATTCACCGTCACAGATCATGTGCCAACCTTGGAATTTTTAACAACTAATAAGGGGAATAGCATCTGCTAGAATTTGTCGAATGTACCTTAAATCACATGCACACCCATTGAACTTTGCAACTTCATGTGTAGTATTCATGCTACTGTCAGTCAAATTCAAAAATTTACATCTGTTAAACAATGAAATAAAATTAGGAATTAAACTGAACAGCCAAGAATGATCCACTGGTTCTATCTAATTCCAGTCAGTACTACAGAACTGACGAGCGGCACCAAGTTTGCACATTTATATACGGATCATGGAAAAGGTGTACACAGGACCAGAAAAGCGACTAAGGATAGCCTCTCGTTTGATATGGAGAATGCACGATCACCACAAAACAATATTTTACAGCAAATGTATGGTACTTTAGTCATTTATAGGATGAACAAGCTACAGAAGTTAGTCTTCAGATTCTTTTTGTACCCTCACCCCTTTGTTCCTCGGGCATAAAGAACGCAGGAGGGGGTAAAAACTGTACCAATAGATGTAATATCTTCGATTACAGCCTGGATCCATGATCTACTCTGTTCCATTGTGTGCCAAGTAGCTAACCACCTAGTGAGTTGCCAGAGTGATTCTCAGTTTCCATTGGTAAAGGTTCAGAATGCACTTGACGAACAAACTGTCCCTTCACCCGAGGACGCTGCTCTGCAAGTTTTTTTCTGCTTTCATATCGTACCTGTGAAGAAAATTCTTAAGTTAACAATGTGTAGCTCAGAGACAAAGAGCATCCGATCTGCAATTATGCGCTCATAAGATGTATAGCATAATTTCAATTTCTGGAATTTGTGTGTTCATCTTAATCTTAGATTTAATGTCCAATCTCAAAACAATAATTAACAAAGCTCAGAAAATTTGAACTGTTGTAGTTCCCAGAATGAAAGTGATGATGTGCCAGTTCACTACAGCATAATCATCTCATGAGATAGAAATACATTAATAACATCAAAACATGATATAACAGCAACAAAAATTTAGATACCATTCAACCATATCGAGAAACATATGCCAAAATTTCATTCTACCTTGGAAGAGTGCAATCCTTTAAGAAAATGTTTCAGAAACAAAGTAAAGGATCAGGAAAAAAATACCCTATTCATTTTTGTCAATATGGCATTATTTACATAGGCTCCGACAGGTGCTATGATTATCAAGTTCTGATTATATTCCCCGCAAGAAAAAATAAGAATGAGATTATGTTATCACCCTGAGGTACTTTGCCCCAGGTAAACCTTGGATCATGTTCAATCCAAGAACCAGGCGTATCTATAATAGCTCATGTTCCATAAAGTGGATGCAAATGTGAGTTATGGTGGTTGTCATATACCTTTTTCTCATAGCATCTGTCCTTCCGCTTCAACCGGAATTTGGTTAGAGCTGCTTCTCTTTGCATAGATCTCTGAGAGTTTCCATCTTGAATGATCAAATCTTCATTCCCACATTCAGATGCATCCCTAATGGCCAGAACAGGATTGGCGTCACCATTGCTTGTACAACCAATGCTGTTGTTGAGATGGCTCACAGATCCATTACAAAAACTGCTACTTGCATTCTGATCAGTGGTAGAAGAAAAATGAGCTCTATCTTCCAAGGTTTCCAATTTGCACAACTGCTTCTGCTCGATTTGCTCATAGGTATTGTTAGCTTTTTGATCCATCAGATGATAAAGCTGTTGAGGGTTTCTGGTTGCAGCATTGAATGGATGACATGGATTCATTTGAAATGAGGCTTCTGGATTGCTAGCTGAATCAGGACTTGGTGTTGGTGACAGGCCTGATTGTATACAAAATATTGGAGACATCCCAGAACCATAAGCGGTTTGTAGATTCTCAAACCTCATACCTCTTACTGGAACAGGAAATACACTCTGTTGAGGGCTACGAAATGACGTTGCAGCTTGTCCAAGTTGACCAGTAGCCAGAGCAATCATATTTTTCGGGGAACTTACTGTTGGTCCATAAGTGTCAGAATTGAAATCAATGGTGTGATTGGATGACTTTTTATCAGAACTAGCTTCATAGTCTTTCTGTTGATTGCAAATGCTTGGGGATGTTGAATGTAGGGGCTGCAATGTCCTGTTAATGTACCTGCATTTATGATTTTTAAATCAATTAAAACCCCATTTCAAGTTTTGGACTACCCATAGAAGGCGCAAGTACATACAAGCATTCCCTAACCGCAACACCTCCCCATTCCATGCACACCGCATGAGAGAGAGAGAGAGACCAACACAAGAAGAGCCAAAAAGACCAAGGGTCGGCAATGGAAACTCACCGTGAAAATGCTGACGCATCAGAGTGGTTCAGCCTATGCCTCTCATCTGTAATTTGATTCACAGAGCTACTGGGATGAGACCTTCTCAAGGAAAGATCCAATAGTGGTGAAGACTCAACCTTGTTTGCATTATTGTACAAACCAGAGCTTCTGTAATTCCATTTGTGGTAATTATCAAATGCCCCAATTAAGTCAATGGCTTCTCCAGAAGAGATAAAAACAGGATTGTTATCACAAGCTTGACTAATTGGATTAGCCTGTTCGCGTTGACTATCAGGATCCATGTCTTCTCCCTGATAAGTTGCATTATCGTCTTTGCCTGCAGCCGCCACTGATCCTAATTTTTTTATCATAGCGTTCCAAAATGTCAGATACATCCTACTAGTGCAGCTGAAGGAATGTGTAAATATTATGAAGATGAAAGATTAAGAAAACATGTATTTTACCCCCAGCTTCACAGTCTAGTGTTGGCAACTTCATACTCGCTTCCAAACATTCTTCTTGTTCTTGTACAGATTTGATCTGTTTGGCCTGTGAGAGGTCCTTCATATGCTCCATGTGTGCTTCCTCTGCTTCCAAATCTCGTTTAGTACAAGAGCTCTGCACAAAGAGACAGCAAACAAACAAGCTTCCACATGAACTCCATTGCACTGAACAGGAGAAACAAAATAAAGATATATATAATGCATAGACAAAATATAAATATAATTACTAAGAGTAGTTATGAAAATAAGCCAAGTGGAAATGAAATTGTTCTGCTATCATTCTACATAAAAAATTACATTTGTTTGTGAGATGGTATCATGGTACCAATATTACATTCTGAAATACCTTGTACATTATATTTAGAGTCAATAACTGTCGGAAAGAGACTTTTATCTGTCAAACTAGAGAACTGATAACTCGTTCAGGATACTCAACCCACAGGAATTGATAAGACCTTTTGAAGACTCTTTTATCTTTCCAACAGAGAAATCAAATCTTAATAAATAGTTTTATTACTTTGTCTCATCAATTCAAAGCAAAACCATACCTCTTTCACTTATTTTAAAAATTCAATTTTTCAAAGTGCTTTTGACGTTTTTATGTGATCATGTATATAAGTGGTTAATTTGAGGCATTAACAGGGAGGCTTCATTCGTGAATTGGTCTTAGCCAGTTTATACCAGTTCCATCCTGCCCATTGTGTGCTCTACTATATTGCTACAGCAAAACCAAAGGGATGATTTTCTTTCCATCGGATGCCTAAAAGTTCTTTCACCAATTGTCTCTAAATAGAATTGTATCGTTCAACATAATTGTCAGAGGGAATTCCATGTACTCATTAGATAAAAGTTGAATACACCAAAAAATGCATGGCATAGATTCTTACAGAGATGCTATACTAAATCAAGCACAGGTAAATTCATCACAAAATGCCTTGAAGAATGACGATGGTACCTGAGCATCACTCCCTTTTTCAATGCACTCCCTATTTCTCTGAATACAAGCCATATATCCACTTGAATGATTACTAGAAGCATTGTTTTCTGCAGTGGCTTCGACCTTTTTCTGTGCAACAGTCTCATCCAGTGGCCCAAGTGCACTACCACTTGACTAAAAGGAAAATCCAAAACAAAACAAGATTGAATCATTATGCTATGTCAAGTCAACAAGAAAGCCATCAATTGTGAAAAATGTTTGCCAGGGGTAAGGGTTAAACTTACAGCTTGTCTCCTCCAGACATGCTGCCACAAGTTCCTCAGCTCATTTTTCCTAACAGGCTTGACAAGGAAGTCAGCGGCACCTTTCAACATGCATTTATAAACTGTACTAACTGAATCATGAGAGGACATCACTGCGTGATCAGGAAAGACATGTTAAACCATATTTAAAAAAGAAATTTCAGAAAAGTCGAGAATGTACACCAGAAGTTTGATTAACTATATCATACTTATAACAGGAATATTTTTGCAGATATCATGCTCCATAATCAAGGTAAGAAGTGCGTATCCAGAGATTGATGGCAGATCCTCTTCTGTCAATATGAGGTCTATCTTATTTGGTCTTCCTTTGAGTATCTCCCATGCTTTTAAGCCATCAGGAACAGCAGCAACTGCTCAAACACAAAACATAAACTGTTTCAAGTTCCAGAAGGGATGTACAATCAAAAAGAGGGGGAAAAAAGTGAAAAAGGAGTGCAAAACATTGAACATAGCAGAAGTGAAGTTTTATGAATGTTATTAAAATACTCATGAACTTAATAAGGTCTTGACCATATTGTATGGAGTCAACCACACAGATTTTGTTTCACTAATCAAAGGGTATCTTGGACAAGGACCAGATTTACAAACTCATAGAAGATGAACTCCCTGCCCTCGACTCAATATGCTGAGCCCGTGGAAGACATAAAACACACATTTGAGATAATTTCTACGTGTATTCCCATCATTCTTTTGAACTTCTGTATCGATTAAAAGATAACGAGTGTATGAAAAGAAAGAAGGAGATGAGGGGGCACAAAATGTGATTTAAATACAAGTTTTGGAACCATAATAGAAGACTACAAGAATCGCATTCTTTAGCAACTGTATTTATGAAATTAACAAGCAAAAGGGCAGAGCTTGAAATGTGGCACTTCCCTACAGGATAGAGGCATATTTAAGTTAGAAGGATCTCCATGCATTCAGAGCGATCGAGTCATTGCCGTGATTCTTACATTGTCAGAAGTCTATTAACAAACATTACAACACAAGTGGATGCTGGTAGATTAATAACAAGATGGTTTTTGACAGACACTGAAGTTGAAAAGCCCCCTTAAATTCCAGGTTAGTAAATAGTTTTCACACTAAACCAGTTTGAGCTTCACTGTGGTGTGATCTTGATGGCGATAAATATACCCCAAACAAGGATAGAACACGGAGTATTGATGGAATATATGGAACTGAAAGCTCAAAATCGTCAAATAAATAGTAACTATCAATAAAACTTTGATTAGGAAGACCGGATGTAATACACTAGGATTGATCAATCTCTTCGAAAAGGGCTTATCAACTTCCTTGTTATCCCTTGGTAACACGATACAAATCCAAAGCAGCCATTTTGCTGCTTCCAACAGAAATAGTCATGTAGTTACCTTGCATAAAATTCTAGAATTTGAAGTTTTGCAGGTTAGGGGATAAAAAAGCTCTCTCCTCTCTCTGTTTCGATTGGATTTTGAAGAAAAATTTCAATTTGAACCAAGTCTGTCCAACACTCACCCAAAACGCAAAATGAAACCATTTTTCCTTAATTTTTATGAGAGCTGAAATTAGTAGGAAAACAGAAGGAAACCATTACTCATACCTAAACAGACAAAGACCTCGTCCCAACTCAAATAACCATGCTCTTAATATCAAGCTTGAGCAATACAAAGTTTCGAAACAAACCACAAATTTCCTTCAAGTACTTAACCTAAACGAAGCAATGGAACTCTAAAGAGAGTAAAGCAACAACCTTTGTAACTGCATTTTCTGAGGAGGGCTGCAATAATTTGTCGAGTCGAATCATCGGCTTCGACTAGCAAAACTCTTAAAACCATATGAGGTAGAAACCTCTCCCACCTCACCACAGACGAATTAGCCGCTGAACCCTCTTCTTTCTTCTTGTTCTGTGTCTCCATCTCTGGCTCCATCTCAATCTCCATCTCCATCTCTGTTTCTCTCACTTCCAATTCCATTCCACCTCCGCTGCTCACCACCATATCACCCATTTTTCTCTCTCCAAAAAATTCATAGGAGAATACTAATATAGCGTAGCCTAGCACCAGTGACGACGCAGAAAGAGAGAGAAGCAGTTTAGTTAGTGGTGAAGGAGGAAGGCAAAAGTCTTAATGAGTGTCTAATCCTCTAAAACACCACTTTCCACCCAAAAATATCTGAAAAATGGAAGACCCGTGTTACATGATCTGACGGTTAAATATTCCAAGTCCAGCTAGCAACCTCCTCAAATCCTAGCCGCTCATTTTATCCTAAGAAAATATCTCTCTATTTATCCCAAAATATCTATCCGGATGAGATAATATTTAATACAACGATAATACTATAACAACACCAATACATTGCACAAGTAAAAATCTAACCAACTTATACAATTCATTTGTCACTCACACACCCTCACGCACAATATACTACAACTACACGTGATAAACCATAACCCATTTTACGTGGAGCTAAATAGATCACGAGACATCAAAACAAAGTCTAGCAAGCACTTGTAGACATGACAACAAAAGCAATAGGTATTGATCAAAGTTAAGGGAATAATAAATCGTAGCACAGCATTTTCAAATTTGAAAATTAGTGCTTGACCCTTGCAGCCAACAAGGGACGCATGACATGCGGGATTAGTGTGAAACCTAACCTACAATAGAGAAAGTGAATATCAGTTGAATAATTATTAACTTCAAAAAAAAAAATAGTTATAATTTATATAAACGAGTATTTATTAATTTGTGTGAAATTTATTTTTTTATTAATCTTATATTATTAATTAATAATATTAACGTGATATCATAATCATAATAAATATTTTTTCTTAATATGGGAAAAAGGGACATGTGTATGGCCCAAAATGGCCACGTCATCCTTCATATCAAAAAGTAAAGGCCCATTGGCCACCATTCTACCTTCTGGTTGGTGGCTCAAAACGTAGGGTATTTTATCTCATTTATTTTTCCGTCGAAACATTTAGTAGCTGTGTGGGGCCCACAAGGGGAAGATATTTTTTTGTGAGACATCAGATCTTATGGATAGGACCTTGACACGTGGCAAGTCAGTTGATACTTTTTATTTGTGGCTTCCAAGTAGTCCCAATGCCAATCTCTTTTATTTCTCCGTAAAGCAATCTTTTTTATTCCTCTACTCTCGAAGGTCCGAAAAACACTTGTACTCGCTTCTCCATTGGTTGAATTCGAAACAAAATTGAAAAACGTTTTGAAGTGAAATTACTGGGAAGCCCTCTAGTTGGAGCGATCTAGAAAGTGCGAGTGGATTAAGTTCAAAAAATATCTGGTGGACCCCACAACATTAGGTTTTGGGTAGGGTCTGCGTTGGGGGCTGTTGCATATATTTTGCAATATCCAACGACCAATGGTTGCTTACTTTCCTAGACCCATATGATGGTCTGGTTTGTTTTGGACGTAAACAAAATCTAACTTGGCCAAAGATTAGGGATGTTCAAGTTTCGATTATTCGAATATTTTGACCTTAATTGTAAAAAAATGTGCAGATTAACCAAAGAAATTTTGGTATTTTTTAAAAATTTGATAGGAATGTAAAATACTTATAAAAATTATGTTTTTTTATCTGACTCTACTTATATATATATATGTGTGTGTGTGTGTGTGCGTGTTAATTTTTTAACATTATCGTGTTCGTTAATTGGTGCAGATTATTTAATTAAATTATTAAAATTATTCAAAAATTAATAATTAAAAAATATTATGTTCACCCAATTTCCTACTCGACTTTTTACTCTATTATTTTGGACAAAATTCGAATATTAATAATACACTTGATCGAATAAGATAAAGTAAGAAAAATCTTTTTTCACAAAATTTTGAACAAGAATTTGAAATACCATATTTTCTACCTACAGAATTGGATGAACACCCCTATCAAGATGTGTCCCACCGGCAGTATGTTTTCCATTTGTTCGACCATGTGTTATCTCGGTTTGTTTTCTGCAACTCTTCAGACTCGTGTTGGTATGACAGACATGTAAAAGATATTTAATCCCTAATAATAATTTCGGTAGTAATAAAGACTGATGATGCCTAGAATAAATCCTATATACAAGCTCGGGAGAGGAGGTCAGACAAGGAGGTCAGTTCAGGAGGCCAGACTGGACATCTATAGCTCGGGGGTCCAGACCTTGGGTTTCCCTCAGACAAGACAATAAAGGAAATATGAAGGAGACAACCGGCTAATAGAAAGCACTCCCAGAAGCGGTAGGAAGCAATAATCAAGGCACAGAATATCAACCGACCAAGATTTTCTCCTAAAATCATGGAGGATCCCACGGATGAAGGCAAAGATCTCGGTGTAGATCCCTTAGAAGATAGGAATTGCACTATAAATACTGTATTATACCTTCATTGCAAGAGAGAGGACCATATACCCGAGAGGCAACCCTAGAGGCTACAAGGCCATGACAAAGTCCTAATTTCTTTCATATTGTATTGAATAAGCACTCAAGTGATCAATA
>CM042185.1:753457-785477 GCA_023539305.1 Ilex asprella
TTAATTAATAAATAATTTTATATAAATTATAAATCTTATAATATATTATTATTTAAAAGTTTAAAATTCATATCTAAAATTTGGCCCAAATCGTTGTTTATAATTTAGAAACTAGCCCAAATGCCAAAAAAAATGATCCAAATCCCACCAAAAGTTAGGAAAAAAACATAAGAAAGCCCAATAAAAAATTGTCCAAATCCAGGCCAACTCCGAAGGCAGAGGCGAAGTCATACTAGTTCGGAGTTGGAGGGGGAGGGTAAAATCCCCTAAGACTCCTGTTGGAGGCGGAGTCTGTGCCCTTCGGCTCCATTGGAATCGGAGCCCACCCCTACCAATAGCCCTCAGCAACTAAGTTTGAAGAGCAAGCTTAATTTCCTCAGAACTAGGGAAAGATAGTTGCAGTTTTAAACGAGGCATTGAGAGGCAAAAATTACCTCATCGAGGTTCAAAAACTATATTTTTTGTGGAGAAAAGAAAAGAAACATCTTAAAATTAGAGAGAGAAAAGGTTAAGAGAATGAGCCTGGTCTCATCCCATTCACAGCTTCTATTAAGTTTTTCTTCCTCCTCCTTCCTCCATCCGAAGACAGAAGAAGCAACCGCCGTATTATCAATAATCAGTGATCTGCACTAAATAAAATTCAGGCAGATATCCAAGAATGTAAACTTGAATGCCAAGTTATAAATTATGCAAGAAAATTTGTCTCTAAGTGAAAAGAAAACAAAATATTTTCCAGGAAAGAAAAGAACATGTCAAAATGAATAAAATGTTGCATATTGATACCTAGGAGAATAAAACAAATTCAGAAATTGTACAATTGGTCAAGATAATTCAGTCAGATGTCCTCAAAGGCCTTACAATTTGCAATGGCTCATAATGTGAAACATTGAACAAACGCCGGTAGAACTCTCAGATTATGCCATCAGTTAAATAGTAAATTGTGCTGCAGATGACTGGCCGCTTCCACTTCAAAACATCTTACTTATCAAGATTTGTGTTTTTTTCAGAAGACTTTGGACAGCTTTTTACCAATGCTTGCCCTATTTTTCTTACTTGTAGGAAAGCTTTTAATGAGGACATCAGACGACCCTTCCTTTTTCAATTTGCTGGGAGACCTGCAAGACATTTTAATTAGATGGTGAATATACATACTTGAATAGTGGGAAGCCAAAGTTGGCAAAAATGCATATTCTTACAAGCCCACTTTCTTCTTTTTAGGAACTTGGTTTAGAACAGCCGTTGTTTCTCTCCATACTTCTACAGCTTTGTCACTCTGATGATGATCCTGCATAAGGTAGGAAAAGATTGAACAGAGGTAAGGCAAACCTATATTATTTATATATGCTGACATAATCATGTGAGGAAAGGCAATTCTTTAAGGTTCGCATCATACCACATCCAATAAAGGAGGATTCTTTTCCTCTCTACATTAACTAACTGCAGCCACCCATCCAGATGGGGCACGCTGAACTTTATAGCTTCCTAACCAGAAAGACACTCATCAAAGAAGCTTAGATTTCTGGAGAAAACCTACAACTGACTAAACATTTTTTTTTTTTTGTTGTGACTAGCAGATTTTTTGTTTCAGTTGAACACAAGCAAATATCATGTAGATTGTAAATACTTTTTTAAGAATGGATCAATACTTGCCTCATTTGAATGCCAAATTAAGCCCCTAGGTAAAGAGGAAGAAACATTTCAATGTAAACAATCAATAAATAGCAAATATTTTCTACTTCCACAACTTAAGTATATGAGAAGGCTTATGCATTAATGATATACAGATAAACAGACAACAGAAGCAATTCTTTTCGTCCATGGCCAATGTACCTTAACATTCAGGATAAAGACCTGTGAACATTTGTGAACCCAGTCAATGTCATTTCATCCTTGCTATTAGTGTGACAAGTGAAATACAGCCATAGTAGTGCCAAATAAAGCAATTAGGGACAAAGGTGGTCCAATATTGGCGAGTATGCTGGGAAACTGTATGGGTAAACTATAGAAACTACTTTGAATTTAAAGCGGAACACTCAAAACAGATTATTAGTAGATTGTCAGTACAAACAGTTCTTCAAATTGATTAAAGGTAACTAAGAGTTCAAACTAGCTCACATGCACATGCACCTACTGAAATGTAGTTCTTAGCCCCTTCAAAAGTGAGCAAAAATCTGAGCATCTTCACATAGAATAACCAATTTTTTCCATTAACATGACGTTTTGAAAATCACAGCCAATGAAGCTTAAAAAAATTGAGTCTAAATATCTCAGCACATGCACCTATAGCCCACATTCAGTTCCAATGCACAGCTAAGAACTGCTCTTGGACAAACACAATTCCGCAACATGACATGATGGATCAACTATTTGCTATTTATTGGACACCTCTTCCAAGCTCAAAATGGCTTGAAACTGGATAACAACAAGACGAGTGACCCAAAAAGGGTACCATTCCAATATAGAACAAATCCAATAAAAAAACTTTGAGAAACTTGTGGCAGGTAAGTTTAACAAAGACATAAGGGCTTGTCTGTGTGGGAGGATAAACCTCCATAGCGGTTCAACCACTTTGGGAAGGAAAGTTATCCACAAGGCTAAGAAGATATTAGAACACAGATTTGTCTCTTACCACAAGTATACCCACATAAACTGCATGCAGCTTCTTCATTTTTCTTTCCCTTCGGTATTAGACAAAACCCAGTTCAAAAAAAGGTATTAGACATAAACTTATGTTTGAGATAGATTCATACTTAACTTACTTTGTAAAAATCATAAGCAGGTACACCCTATGATGAATTTGCAACATCCTCAATAGCGATGCATACAAGTGAACAAGTAGAGGTATACATCTAAACATACCTAAGTGGGCATACATACATATGCACACACATATATGTATATTACACCTATCCAGAAACCCCCAACACTAATGAGCATGGTCTATAATTTACACAAGCGATAAGACATCTTTTAGTACAATAGAAAACTGGTAACTGGTTTCCATTTTGACAGATGGTATTGGTTCAGTAAAATCACTTCACTGTAAATATGCGTTAAGTGTAACTATTTTTATAACCTCAATTGTTGATAAGATAAAAGATGACACCCGGGATACCATCAAGTTTAAATACTTGGTTCAATGCAGACTCCAATATTCATAAAAAATGCAAGTAGGAGCAAAAAAATACAAGTAGGAGCAAAAAAAATACTGAATCTCAGTAGACAGCTCACAACAAGGAAACAACAAAGAAATTGTTGCATCAACCACCAAACCTTCAAATTAACACACAGTTAGCGTTAAAAAATTTATTCCAAGGAGCTGATACAAAGATGGCAAAGTAGAAAATAATGTCATCTTCATCAGTAACAATCACAGGAATATAGCATCCTTCACAGGATAAATAAGGCATCACATTGTATGCAGAGAAAGTGTACACATCCCTCCTCAAGCTCAAGAAGGCAATTAAAAAACTGATGCAGTTCATCTAACCGTAGGTGCATACTGCATAGTCTCATCCTGATGCAACATGACTTTGATATCAGTTAACTACTTGTAAGTATAGGATCTTCAGTCAATTTTGTAATCCAAATTGAAGCCAAAATAAATAAATTTGAGGCAAGCAGCGTGTCGAAACATGCAATATTATACAACACCAAAGGGGAGATTTGATTCTTGTCAGAGTAATGAGCTTAAATGGAAAAGAATGATAACCAAACCAAGAGCATACAAGCACTATACAAGCATAAGATTAACAGTCACATTCCATATAAAGCAAAAACCTTATAGGCATATACACCAATCACATGTAACATGTAGGTATCAATTAACTTACTTCATTTGGTGGCATTAGACCCTCTTCTCCATAATTTCCTTCCCTGGAAGAACCACACTGCCCAACAACAACATTTGCTTTATTCTCTCCACCAGCGCTCTCCTCCAATGCACTCGCCTTCCTTTTCTTCTTCCCGACTTTCATTACTTTACTCTTCTTATCGCGTACTTTCCACACATTCTTCCTTCTAAACAACAGCTTCTCAAATTTCCACGACGGACAGCTTGTATCTATCACCGTGACTTCAGTCTTGGAAAACTCAGAAAGATCTGCATGACATTTCTCCTCCTCTTCACCAACATTACCATACTCTTCCTCTTCTTGTCCCGTGGACTTTAGAAGGTCAGCCATTTCCTTTATCGCCACACGACCATTATCACCAGTGGTCGGCAACGTAGGATAAATTTTTTCTTCTCTACCAACATCATGTTTGCAAGTATTATCGTCAATATTTGTAGATGTCGAAACAACAAAAATTCTGGGGTTCGGCTGTTTCCGACAACTCTTTTTCCGATTAATTCTCGGGAAATTATCGGAGTCTCCCATGTTAAAAAGCTCAGCGAGAACATTGTTTAAAACATTGAACAACACTTTGCCATCATTTTGTTGCGAAACCTCCGGGTCTTGGTTGCTATCAAGAATTGGCCTTTTGTCGGACTGAGTTGACGAATTGGAGTTTAATTTTGGATCAATGTGGTTTGTGTTTGAGCACGCGGCTTTTGTATCTGAAGAATTGGCAATGTTAGGTTTGTGGTGAGTTAGGAATTGTTCGAGATCGAGGTCGTCGCCGGCCGGAAAGCCTTTGGATGATCGGAGACGGTCGAGCCATTTGGAACCGGATTTACCAGTTGAGATTGAACAGAGCATGTTTGGAAGCGTAAAGATTGACTCTGGAAACAGTTTGAAGATTGGAGAGTGTCTCAGAATGTGGAGATTGGTGGATGAATTTGAGGTGTGAGAGCTGGCTAGGGTTTGATACTCCACATTGCTTTGCTCATACAGAGCTTGGTGGTGAGTTTATAGTACGCATGAGTGTGCGCTGCGCCTATCTCACTGTAAGAAGGCGAAAAGGTCAAAAAAAAAAAAACACGTGGGGCTTTACTCCTGCTCTTGATGTGTTTGGCTGTAATTACAATTTCCGGTCTTCCCGATCAATCATCTCTTGGGTTGGGTGAGATTCATCCCGTTAGAAAATTAACTGTAGAGATATTGTTTTTAAAGTGATGTTATTTTTATATAAAACCATTCTGTTTTGTTAAATAAAACGAAAATGATACCGTTTTGATCAGTAGTTTTACTGTTAAAAATTAGAAATAATTACACTTAAATCTTTTGAAGTTTGTCATTTAATAACTTAAATTTCTTAATAATTAAAATATTACACGTAAACCTCCTCCTAAGGTTTGTTCGTGTGTAATATTTAGACCCCTGTGTCGTCAATGTCAGTTAAAATATTCGTTAATAAATTATATTTAGGCCCCCTAAAATTTACAAGCGTGTAATATGTAGAATTTTTAAGTTTAAAATGTTATACTTAGACAAAAAAATTTATATAATAAAGTACAATACAATTCAAATTTCAAAAAATAAACAAAATTACTTTTGTTATTTGCTGTTGAAATTTCTTTCATTTTTATTTTAAAGTTAATCTGATGGTTAATATTAACACTTCAAATTTAATAGGAAAAATAAGTTCCTAAGAGTGTGTTTGTGATAACTTTTTAAAAGTGTTTTTAATAATTATAATTTCTCATAAATATTTTTTTTAAAAAAAAGTAATGTTTGGAATTACCCTACAACCACCATCACTCCCATCGCCCCACCACCATCACCACTACCACCCCCACCACCACCACCATTACCATTACCACTACCACTACCACATTTACTATTGTCATCCCGCCACTACCAATGTCACCATCCTACCACCACCCCTCACTAGCACTATCGTTATCGTCACCATATTACCCTTACCATCACCACTGTTGCCACCCCACCATCACCACCACCGCTTGACTACTATCATCCCCATTATACCAACCACCACCAGCACCTCCACCACGACAGTCCTACCACCGTCCTCGCCACCCCACTGTCACTCTATCACCTCTTCTGCCACAACAACCATAATTGTCCCTTATTATCACTGTCGTCGGCATTACTACTGCCACCACCCCACTACCACCACTACTCTCGACTACCACCACAACCGTCACCTCCACCGCACCACCACCCCACCACCGTTGTTACTGTCTAACCATCACCTCTACCACCACTACCCCAATCGTCTCACCACCACTACCGTTACCACCCCACCACTGCCACTACCACCTATCACCACTACCATCGCCCATTCTCATTATGATTGGTGCTTAAATTCCTTTCTTTCTCCTCTATATTTGTGATTTGATTTTAGATGTGAATACAAATATATTTATTATTGACCATATTTTTTTTATTACTCTGTGCCTTCAGGCACAGACAATAACTAGTAATCCAATAAAAGATAGAATATTAAATATTTTAAATTTTATAATCAAAATTAATGTTCTATTATGTTATTTATTAAAATAAAATCAAAAATAAAAATTTATTTTTTCCTTAAAAAATCATAATTAGTATACAACTATACTTATACAATTATACAATTCTATTATTCCAATAGATAATGTAATTGTATACTAATTATAATTTTTTTAAAAAAAATTATTTTTAATTTTATATCAATAAATGATATAATATAACATAATTTTGATTGTAAAATTTAAAATATTTGATATTTTATATTTGATTGAAATATTTTTTTGTATAAGTATAGCATTTTAAACTTAAGAGTCTAAATATTACACGCATACAAATTTTAAGAGGTCTGAATATAATTTACTAACAGACATTGACGACAAATGTTTAAGTATTACGCGTGTACAAACCTCAAGTGGTTTGTATATAATATTTTAAATATCAAGAATTTAATTGATTAAGTGACAAATTAAAAAAAAATATAGGTGTAATTCTCCCTAAAAATAATGTCAGAGGAATCGGATTCTCATCTTAGACATGGATTTGATATAAGTAATATTAAGACGGATTTGTGAGTTATTAGCACATTTCTTCCCCTAACACATAAAAATAAGTGGCTCCCATGCTGAATAACTTCGTTAATCACTTACCTTTCTCTCTCTCTCTCTCTCTCTCTTTTTTTTTATCTCAATCCACGGAGGATTTTGAGTTATTTATTTATTTGTTGTAAAGTCATCAATTAAATGTTTTACTTTGCCATTTTTTTTATATTTTAATGGCGTGTTTGATATAGTGGGTAGAAAAATAGAATGATAAAAAATAAAAGTGATATATTTTTTATCTTTTAAAGGATAAATTTTTAATTTTCTCCTTTGTGTTTGGTAAGAATGATAGAAAATACGAAGAATAAATTATTTTTTTTGTGTTTGATAAGATGAAAAAGTTGAAGGATAAAAAAATATAAATGTATATCTTAAAACTATATTTTATATATAAAATTAATGAGTATATAGCATACAATAAATAAATAAGATATATACATATATGAAATGGTATAAAGGTAAATAACATGCATTGTAACACTAATAATTATTAAAGTATTAAATAATTTAGTTTTCAAACACTCCCGATATTTTCTATTCGAACTGACATGAGATTTTAAAATCGTAGTTGTTCAAGCAATTGAACGAAGTGTAAGATTATTTCTAAATTATTTTATTTGCCTTGAAGATCAATGATTGAAACAATTTCCTTAACAGCGAGCAAATGAACTAAGAATTTAAGATACCATTGAAAAAAAATACAATAATATAAACGACAAAGAGAAATTGCTGCATAAACTATTGAACTTGAAATTAAAAGAAAAAGAGGTCACTGGAGTGACAATTACGGTGTAAAAGAAATAAATTAAGCAAAATATCATGGAGGAACACTTTGTTATACTCTGTGTTCATGTAACCGAGAGACCCTTTCTCTATAACTTAGGTCTTTATATTATAGGAGATGACTATTAACCATCAGAGAGAAATGCCTTTTTTGGCCATGAGACTAGTAATCATAACCTTTATTTCTAATATCATCTATCATGCACTAAATTGTTTGTAACTCTTTTTCTCTTATCTATCTTATCTCTCTTTAATCTTTGCGGACTTAATCTCGACTATTGACCCTTGTCACGTGTCACCCATATTTTTGTGTAAACAGAAGACTAATTCATTCATTTTTCTATCATTCATATTTTTCTTCTTAATAAAAAAATAATGTTTTATCTGTTTTCTCAGTTTTATAAATAGTTACTAAATTTATACGACACCAACTAGTTATAATCGCCCTAATACACCAATAATTTATTCATATAGTCTAAAGACAGGTTGACTAGGTAGTTACACCAATTATGAGACATCAATTAGTTACAATTGCTTTATAATACAATAAATAATTATTCATGTGTTCTGAAAATAGTTACACTAATCGATCCATTGCATTATTCAATTGATTCGTTAGACTAAAGAGTTACACTATTCAGTATCATATTACCACATAGTTACATCAATTATACATACCAAATTTGGTATACAAAAAAATTACACTAACGAGATACATCATATAGGGACACTAAACAAATAAACCAATGACTTGTAGATTAATGCTCCGTTTGGTATGATGAAAAAATGGAAGGATGGAAAGTTGAAGGGATAAATAAAACATCATGTTTGGTAAGGAAGAAAAGTTGGAAGGATGAAAAAGTTGATGAATTAACTTTATTTCTAACCCACCAAAATCAATCTTTCTAAAATCGGACGAAAAGTGGATGGAAAGTTAATTATTTGTGTTGAGATGTATCTTATTTGTCTATATATCTTTTTATATATACATATATTATGTATACATTAATTTTATATAAAATATAATGATAAAATATGTATTTTTATATATATTTTTAAAAAAAATAAAAAAAATTTAAATTTAAATTAAAAAAAATATTTTTCCCATCTTAATTAGGAGTGCAAATTTTTAACTAACACAATAACACGACTCGAACTTGACACGAATTTTATGACACGAACTTGATTAACTCAAACACGAACACGATACGAAAATAAACATGTCAACTTGTAACTCGACACGACACAATTAATTAAATGAGTTGAATTAGGTGTGACTAATGTTCGACACAAACTCGTAATAACTCAATACGAATCTGACACGGTAAGACTCGATTGTCACTCCTAATCTTAGTCAACAATAAAAAAAATAGTCATTTTTATTTTCCATCCATCCAACCAAACACAAAAGAAGGAAAATGTATCATTCCTACTTTCCTTTCTTGAAAGATTGAAAGTGTATTCCTTCTAATTTCCATCCTTCCTACTTTTCATCGTTCCTACTAAACGGGGCATACGCGACGTGATCTATGCTTCCTAACTTTCGGCCTTTTTTCCTGATGGAGCCGAAGATGACGGTTGGGATCAATATCTGTTCTGCAACACAATTGGACCTGTGGCCCATTGAATTGGAATGGGTTTGGGCCTAGGAGGTCCAACCGAGAAGATAGACACAGCCGAAATTAGAAATGTCTGCATTAGGACCACCGACCAACGTATGATGGAAAGACTCGTCCTTTGTCCTCTATCTCTCTGAAATCGAACATGATTTTCTGGTGACCGTTCATCATATTTTTCACGCCGCTAACAACAAACCCCATTCCAATGAACCAAAAAAGCAACTACCCCCATTCCCATTGGCGGTGGTCGTTTCAACTTTCAATTGCTTAGCATAACATATGTCCCTTATGATTTTTGAGGCCGTAGCTTTCAATCTGCCAAATTGCAGTGGAGTTTTGGGAGGAAGAATCCACAAATAATAACAAATCAAAGCTCACCCACAATCTCACAACCTTGCTCTCCACCGTTCATGTCCCTATCACCATTACCCCCTTAAAAATCTAGTCCTATCCTTCTCAGCCTCTTCCATCTTACCCTATATTATCGCTGTTCTTTCGTATCTTTCTCTCTCTCTCTCTAAATCCTCGTTACACTTAGTGGAGGTTTCGTTTGGGGTTTGATTCTCCTTCCCATGAAAAAAATATATCATTTTTGGTCTTCGTTGTGAGCTCATAGTTATGGCGTTAATTGAGGCTTTTTTTGAGATTCTAAAAAGACCCACAGTTGGGGCAATAATTATGGAGCTGATGATGTTCCTGGGTCCTGTGGGGATTGCTTTTCTTCTAGGGATTATGGTTGGATGGGCTTGGAAACCCAGATGGGCTAGCTTAGGGAATTGTAAATTCGATTTTTCCACACCTTCCTCGCCGTTTGCTTTGAATTTAACCCCGGTGAAGGCTTTTGGTTCAACCCAATGCTTGGATTCGTACCAGGCCCGGACCCCAAGTTTTAGCTCAGGTGTCGTCCATACCAGCATGGATTTTAAGGAAGAAATTACATTTCCATCAACCGAAATTTCGAGTTGCAGGTAATTATGAATTGAATTTTTGTTCATGAATTCAAAAGCTTTTTTTTTTTTGTTTATTGTTCAGCTCATTATTTCATTATTTTTTAAAAAGTCCAGTACTTTTTTTTTCTTCTTCAATGAATATTTGAAATTATTCACTTCAATATTCATTAATGTTAAAAGATTATGCTCTTACAAACATCTCTGCATAGTTCATATGCCAATAACTTGCAATACTACATTAGCATAGCGCTATCATGCCTATAGCATATAAGAAATTACATGTATTTTGGGTAATCTTCAACGAATTTCTTAGTTGGGAATGTTACTTGTCTAGTTCATCACAGCTGAAGAATGAGGAGAGTGTTGTCGTCATCACAAAGGAGGATTTAGAACATTTATGCCATCTTGTCGAGAGGAAAGATGGAGGTCCAACTTGGAAACATTTGATGGACCATTCAAACCCCAATATGAGCTACCAAGCGTGGCAGAGAGATACTGAGGTATTCCGCGTGCCCCATTAGCTGACTTGGTTGGGAATCCATCTTCACTGAATTATAGTCTGCTTTTGATAAACAAATGCGTAATCATATTCTGAAAAAAAAATTGGTGGTTTATCTGTATCATTTATTTGATTGGTTTCCTTTGATGGGTTTCTTAGACCGGTCCTCCTCAATACTGCAGCAGAACTGTCTATGAGGATGCCACACCTGAATTGTTAAGGGATTTCTTCTGGGATGATGAGTTCCGACTGAAGTGGGATGACATGATATTACATGCTGCTACTATTGAAGAATGCCCCACCACAGGAACCATGGTTGTCCATTGGATACGAAAGGTGAGGAAATTTTGCTCGGGTTGTATGTTCACTGATTATCTTGGTTGCCAATACTTATTAATTTCTGTTGTTATTTGGTGCAGTTTCCCTTCTTCTGTAGTGACAGAGAATACATCATAGGTCGTCGAATTTGGGAATCAGGAAGATCATACTATTGTGTGACAAAGGTACGAGAAGTGATATCTTTCTTTCAACATCTTTGTGGTGAAGGAACAACATACTGAACTTAGTTAGTCAGACTGTCAGAGTGAGTATATCTTTTGTTTGAGACTTGAACTTATGAAAACAAGGGGTTGAATTGGACAGTTTTTTAGTTATGGGAAGAAGGTGCATTTGCAAATAGTAAATGAGATATATTTATTAGAACATGTTGGACAGCTGAAAAAAGCCTAGTGATACATGAGGATGTTGAAATCTATGATCGGGAAGCTAGTGAATCCTAATATTTGCATTGAGTACTCTGGGAAACCTAGTGTTGCGGGTTGATGTGGTACAAGACCAAAAATAAAAGAAACAATAGATACAGAATAGAATAGAATAGCAAGATTGTTAGGCAAGGCACGCCAGACATTATCTTTAAGATATTAATTTCCCCACTATGATATGGATTAACTCCTACAAATTTTATCCCTAGAATAGATTGCCTAACATTTAAGATTACCTAGGACTACATTTGTTAGTAGTCTTCGAATTAGAACTCAACCCGAATGAAACTCAAGAAATTGAACATCAAGAAAATAGCACCACAGGATTAGAGAAATAGATGAAATCTTCTTGTTTGGCCAAGCATAGGAGCCCTATATTTATAGTGTTCTATGCACCTATTTAGAAGAGTTGTGCATTTAAATGCTAGTAGACACTTATTTAAAAGGATTGTGACCCTTTGATGAGTAACCATTGTTGACTTAGCCACCAGCGTCCTGTTCATTTATGGTGGCATGCCTCTTATGGTTTGGGACATGGTCAAGAAAAAGACTGAAGATGGCGCCAGGTAAATGAGGCTAGTTAGTAGGCGTTGAAGGCACTTAGAATGGAAAAGAAAAATTGAAAGTACTTCTGTACTGCTATTGAACTAGCACAAAGAGGTGTAGCTTTTCATAACTAGAGAGATGCGAATGAAGTTTTATGCACATCAAACAGTTGTTATAATTTCAGTGAACATAGGCCTAGCAATGTTTTCATGTGGGAAAATTTTGACATATGCTCTTTTGGTTTTTCATTGTGGTCGACTGGTCATCCAGCTTATGCCTTGCTTAACTTTGAAGTTCTATTGTCTGTTATTTCCTTTAACAGGGAGTGCCCTGCTCTTCTGTTCCAAGACGGGACAAACCAAGACGTGTTGACCTGTACTATTCAAGTTGGTCCATTCAAGCAGGTCAGTTGAGGCTTTATTTTCTTTTTCCTTATCATTATTAATTTATGTATCTAGTTAATGTCAACAGAATTCTCTTTTTATTTATGGAATCTACTGAACTGGTTAGCTTAACAAAGGGCACAAATATTGATATATGTTTGAGCCAAACGTTTGTGGAAAGATAACATATGAAGATTCAAGTCTTGCCAATAATAGCTATTAAATTCCACCCAAAACCCTTTAATTTGTGGAATCTACCGAACTGGCTGCAATCTATTTTGGAGCAGAACTTTTGTCTGAAAGATGTATGACAGTTCCTTTCCAGTATTTAATCTAGTCATAAAACTCCTAGGCAGAATTTTCAACCGAGGTACTTATTTGTTGTGCATGTAATAGTTGAATCAAGAAAAGGGGATGGCCATCTGACTGCGTGTGAGGTGTTGCTCTTCCATCACGAGGATATGGGCATCCCATGGGAAATTGCAAAGTTTGGAGTACGACAGGGTATGTGGGGAACAGTCAAGAAGATTGAGCGTGGTTTCCGTGCCTACCAGAAGGCACGAGCATCTGGGGCACCTATATCTCGGCCTGCATTTATGGCTCAGATCAACACAAAAATCGATCCAGACTATCTGAAATCCTTGGAAGGTGATGAAGATACATCAGAGACTGAAGTTATGGGTTCCCCTAAGAAGCCAAATGGCATAAACGTACCAAAGCTTCTCGTTTTTGGCGGGGCAGTTGTCCTTGCTTGTAGTCTTGACCGGGGGTTCTTGACTAAGGCAGTTATATTCGGTGTTGCCAGAAGATTTGCAAACATAGGAAGGAGAGCATGTCCAAGGACGTAATTGATCACTCACTCATTTGTACAACTAAGCTGTTTCTCTCTTTGTACCTGCTCGTTATGAGCTTTTGTCACTCGCATCTAACAAAAGATGACTGTCGATACTTTCTATTTATTATTTTTGGTTTACATTGTCACTCCGAATAAGCTTTTTTTCTGAATTTTTCTTGAACTTGAACATTGAATACTGCTTATGATGATATATACAACTTGCAAGATTCAACGTTTATAATGAAATTTCGCCAAACATTGTTGGTTAATGGTTATATAAATAAGTATACTTGTTGTTTGACTAATCTATATTGCATAGGGTGAAAACATTTTTTGATTTATAATATACTAGGAGTAATTCATGCATAAAAGTACGGTGAAATTTTAAGAAGGATGTTAGTAGCCGTTGAATAAGTTTATTTGAACCTGTCGAATAAGTTTCAATAAATTTATTTTGTTTTATATTATATATTTGATAATTCGTTATCATTATATATAATTAGAACTTGTATATATATCAAAGGAAGGCCAATTCCTTAATCCGCAACAAAAACAGAAAGCTAGGATTTTTGAGACAAAGAGGGCATCAAGATTCAAGAGAGCATCAAATTCACGGGTTTGGGTTCGACTCCTCTGTTATTAACACCGGAGGTAGTGTTAATTAAAAGAACGTCGTTTTGACGGCATATAAAACAATAAACTGCATATTCACTCTGTTAACTAATTTATTTGAAATTTACTACATATGACCAAGGAAACAAAGAAGTGCATTAATCTACCATCATCTTAGCATGGGATGATGGTCTCAAAACAGTGCACGCCGTCAAACTCCGGGGCGAACCTCGGCCTCCTCTGCTGGCGTGGCTTATCAACATGTGATGGTGGTCGTGACGAAGTTTCTTCCTTAACCTTTTTCGCATCCTCCATTAACGACATCCAAGGTACCTTGCAATCCTGATCAGAAACAACAAAACCTTGTGGTTTTTCGATTTCCTCTTTTCTTGGAGCCCATGAAAGGCCGATCTTATGGCCAGAATGCCCAGCACAGACGACACCAAAAGCAGTGAATATCGACGTCAACATGGTTGTTGTTTCACTGAAAATTGCTCTCTGATGATGATCAACGATGAATCAACCTTAAAAAAAGATTTCAAGGAATGCTTCTGTATGAAACAAAGAAAAGCTTACTTCGACAAATCGTTGATCAACTTTATGGAGAGAGGGGATTTATACATAGGTAATCAATATGTGAAAGTGGAAGGGAACAGGAGAGAGAGAGAAATAAAATATTAAAAATATCTGAAAAGGAGGTTTCTAAATCCTTTTATTCTACTATGCTTCTCCCCGTGTGGGTCGTCGAAAGAGCTCAAAAGCTCATCTTTTTTCGTTGAGCGCCCGCCTTTTGGACTGTTGACACTTGGAAGTACGACCCAAAAGTCAATGAAAAGTAGTGGTCAACTAATCATCCTGCACTGGTCTTAAAAAGCCTTTTTATATAGTAATAAAGAGCAATGCTACATATCCTAAATTTATATCCCAAAAGTGCATCCCAAATCAATAGGAACCGTTGGATGAGTGGGTCCTACCAACTTTTTTCATTGGGACCCACTCACCCAACGGTTCCCATTGATTTGGGATGCACTTTTGGAATACAAATTTGAGATATGTAGCATTACTCAATAATAAATATTGAAAAATTGTCCCAAAAGCCATTTAATTGATAGGCAAAAAATAATCATCTATGATGGGCCGGTTCAGACCGTGCCTAGAATTATGGACCAGGTTTAAATTCACAAATTAGGTTCAATTTAGAGGCTCAGTTTAAAAATGCAAACCACCCACTATAGAAAGAAAGAAACTAGGTCAAGTTAATCATCCCATCTTGAGAGAGAGTCAGGTCAGCTATCTCATGGCAAGAGACTCAATCAACAACTGACATGCGAAGAGATATCCTTGAGAAGTACATGTCACCACCGCACGGAATTGTCTCGCCTATTACGACAAAGACGTTATCTCCACCAAATTACCTTACTTGATTAGAGAAAAGTGTCTCAATCTGTTAGAAAACACATATAAATTTTAAGCCCCACCTATATAAAAGGGCATCTTTCTCATATCACTCACATTTGAGCAATCTACATTCTTCGAGCAATAAAACACTCAGGTCATCCTAACATTTCATAATGAAGTAAGTTATCCTAACTGAACTACTTAAATTGGAGTAGGGGTGAGGCCTGAACTCGTAGGGCACATGGTCCCCCCTGATGGCTTAAGAATGACTTTTGGATCTGATTAAGCCTTGTAAAATTTTGGAATTCTATGTGTTTTCATTCATCTGTCACCAATTTATATACATTTACAGCAGAGTTTTGATCACAAAATGTGGGAACCGAATCCCATGATCAGTGGGATGAGATGAATTATAATGGAAATACAGTGGCAGATTTGGTGGAGGATTTACAGGGTTTACAGCATGCAGGGGATTTAATTGGAGGATTTGCAGGAATATGATGAAGGATGTGATCATTCATATCTTCACAGTTGATTGGAGCCAATATTTTCTGATACTCCCCCTCAAGGTGGAGCATGAGGATTGATCATGCCCAACTTGGATAGAAGAAAGCGGAATTGATTACGTCCAAGAGCCTTCGTAAAAATGTCAGCACATTGTTCATTAGTGGGTACGTGATGAGTAGAAATCAAGCCTTGAATAATTTTTTCACGTACAAAATGACAATCAAGTTCAATGTGCTTAGTGTGCCCATGGAATACTGGATTAGCAACAATGTGTAAAGCTGTCTGGTTGTCACAGTAGAGTTGTACTGGTTGTGAATGAGAGACGCCCAAGTCAGTAAGAAGATATTTGAGCCATGTTATTTCACAACTTGCAGTGGCCATGGACCGGTACTCGACCTCAGCAGAAGATCGCGACACAGTAACCTATTTTTTTGTTTTCCACGAAAGTGGACTGTGACCAAGGAGTGTGATAAACCCAGTAATGGATCGTCTGGTCAAGGGGCAACTGGCCCAATCCGAGTCAGTATAACACACCAACTGTAAAGGACAGCTAGAAGAGAGAAGAGTACCTTGACCAGGTGTAGTTTTTAAATAACGAAGTAGTCGAAAAGCAGCTTCCATATGAGGTTGACGAGGTTCATGCATGAATTGACTTAAAATGTTCAGAGTGTAAACAATGTCTAGCCGAGTGATGGTCAAATAAATGAGATGACCAACAAGACGCCGATAACAACTAGGATTGTCTAGAACGGCACCGGTATCATCAAGCTTAAGTTGTTGTTCCACAGGAAAATCACAGCCGCGAGAACCCAAGTAACCAGCATCATTAAGAATATCAAGTAAATATTTGCGCTGGGAGAGAAAAATTCCAGTTGGAGATCGAGCGACCTTAATTCCTAAAAAATACTTGAGTGTGTCGAGATCTTTGATATGAAATTTCTGCTGAAGAAAGGCTTTAAGACTGGTGATGGTAGATGGGTCATTACTAGTAATTAAAACATCATCAACATAGACTAAAATGAAAGTGGAATGGTCGCCATCCTTGCGAGTAAATAGAGAATAATCGGCTTTGGATTGACTATATCCAGCATGAATGAGAGCAGAAGAGAATTTAGCAAACCATTGGCGAGATGCCTGTTTCAAACCATAAAGTGATTTGTTGAGACGACATACATGTGACTCCCCCTTGCGAGAAAATCCCTGTGGCAATGTCATATAAATTTCTTCATGGAGATCACCATGTAAGAAAGCGTTGTTGACATCCAATTGGTATAAGGACTAATGGCGAATGGAAGCCACAACAAGGAGACATCGCAAAGTTGTTAATTTGGTCACCGGAGCAAAGGTGTCATGGTAATCCAAACCTTCTTGCTGGGTATAGCCCTTTGCCACAAGACGGGCTTTATAACGTTCAATGGAACCATCCGAGCGACGTTTGATTTTAAAAACCCACTTACATCCGATGGGATGTTTGCCGGGAGGAAGTTTTGTAAGTGTCCAAGTACCATTATCCTCTAAGGCTTTGATCTCAGATGCCATAGCATTGCGCCAATGATTACTTTTCATGGCCATAGAAAAGGAAGATGGTTCTATGTCTGAAGATATTGCTGCAAGAAATGACTGATGTGCAGCAGAAAATTTAGAATAATCAAGAAAATGAGATAAAGGAATAGTTGAACCAGAACATACCTTCGCAGAGGATTTAGATGGGGAGGGCTGCGACATGGCAGTTGAACAGTCATAATCACGCAAGTATGATGGAGTGGTGCGAACCCGAGATGAATAATGAGATGGTGGTGGTATGGTAGCAGCAGGTAAGGCCAATGTAGGTGTTGGCAATATGGGTAGACTAGATAATGGGTGTAGATTGGAGGGATTCAAAAGTGTAGAAGTTGTATCAATTGAGTCATGGGTGTCAAGAATGGGTAAAGGTGTCACTGGGTAGATATGTGAATGAATAGATTGGTTATGAAAAGGAAAAGTGGATTCATGAAAGGTTACATCGCGACTCGTGAAGGTTGTACCGTCATTGAGATCATATAAACGGTAACCTTTTTGACCATACAGATAGCCAATGAAGATGCATTTGCGAGCGCGAGAATCAAACTTGTGGGTATATTTAATATTATGAGCATAACTCAAACAACCAAATACACGAAGATATGAGTAAGAAGGTGAAGTTCCAAATAATACTTCATGTGGTGATTTTCCGGATAGGACGGGTGTGGGTATACGATTGATTAGATGAGCAGCGGTAAGAATGCAATCCCCCCAAAATGTAAGAGGCAAATTTGCTTGAAATCGTAAAGATCGGGCAACTTTAAGTAAATGGCAGTGTTTGCGTTCTACTACGCCATTTTGTTGGGGGGTTCCAATACAACTACGGTGATGAAGGATTCCATGCTTGCGGATTGTATTTTGGACTTCATGAATAATAAATTCAAATCCATTATCTGAGCGAATACATTTGATTGTGGTATTAAATTGCGTGCAAACTATGGCAAGAAAATCAAAGATGAAACGTGTGGTGTCGAATTTAGCACGCATTAAATACACCCAAGTAGAACGACTAAAATCATCTACAATGGTTAAAAAATAATGAGCGCTTATTAAAGAAGGCGTTTTATAACCACCCCATAAGTCGCAATGAATGAGATCAAAAGGAGCAACTGAATTAATGTCACTGCTAGGAAAAGGAAGCTGATGTTGTTTGGCAAGGGGACAAATATGACATAGACAATCTTGAAAAGAAATTAAAGAGTGCGTCTTAGCTAAATTCTTTAATCGAGTTACTGATGGGTGATCAAGTCACCAATACCAGAGATCAAATGAGGGATTGTGGACTGCATTTGAGGAGGTCGAAGTGGTGCTCGGTTCAAAGATGTACAAACCGCCATGCGCTTTACCCATCCCAATCGTGGTCCTCGTGCGTCGGTCCTGAAAAAGACAATGAGTTGAGGAAAAAATAACATCACAATCAAGGGAAGAAGTGGGTTTGCTAACAGAAATCAAATTATGAAAAAAGGCAGGAACAAACAAAACATCATGTAAGGTGAAATGGGGATTAATAGATACTGTGCCAATATGTGAAACTGGGGTTGTGGTACCATTGGGTAAACGGACTGGAATAGAAGAAATGGGAATGTGAAAGTCTTGAAATAATGATAGGAAACTGGCCATGTGATCTGTGGCACCCGTATCAATAATCCAAATTGACGAAGATGTCTTACTTGCCAAGTGGACAATAGGTTGTGGAGTACCTATGAGAGACATGATCTGTTGGTACTGCTCATGAGTGAATTGAGAAGCACTTGTAGGAGAGATGGACGAGACATTACTATTGGGATTTGTCTCAGCAATATGAGCTTGAGATGTGGTCGAAGAACGGGCTGGATATCCATGAAGTTTGTAACAACGTTCTCGGGTGTGCCCTAATTGATTACAATAATTGCAATACAGACGCTCCTTTTGGCGATATTTAGGACGTCCACCATGAGTTACTGGTGGTGTTCCACTGTTAAAGTTTGATGCTAATTGGTTTCGGCCAAGAGGAGGACGTATTGCATTGAAATGGGCAGCAACATGTTCGGCTGTAGCGGCAACAACATTGGTACTGTCCATTGAAGGAAGAAGGGCTTCACGATGTTTTGCTTCTTGGAGTAACAGACTGTAAGCCTTGTTTACAGTTGGTAATGGTTCCATGAGAAGTAATTGACTGCGTATGGCTGTGTAAGACTCATTCAATCCCATGAGGAATTGTAGCAAATGGTTTTGTTGTTGAAGTTCAAGTATAGCCTTTGACCCACCACATGTACACGTAGGAAGGTTTGTGAGGTTGGATAAGGCATCCCAATATCCTTTCATTTTAGTGTAATACGCAGCAATAGAAAGTTGATCTTGATGGAGATTAACAATATCCCGTTGAAGCTGAAAGAGACGGGGGCCATTACTTTGCGAAAAACGCTCTTGAAGGTCTGCCCAGATTTCTGCAACAGTGTCCCCATTGATAACACTCTCCCGAAGATCGCGTTCTAGTGAATTAAGCAACCATGAAAGGACCATGTGGTTGCAGCGAACCCATGCATTACTGTTAGGAGAGGACGAATCAGGGTTTGCTATAGATTTATCGACAAAGCCAAATTTATTTTTGGCGGAAAGTGGAACAATCATAGCACGTTTCCATGAAGAATAATTATCACCATTGAGAGGTATGGAGACTAAAATTTGACCAGGATTGTCTGAATGATGGAGAAAAAATGGGTTATCAATGGATTCGTCTGAAAATGAAGACTGATTACTGGTAGGCAAGTCTTGCGAAGTAGAGGAAGGAGGGACGTTGGAAGCCTTGACTGAAAAATGAAGGATCTTTTAATGCTCTGATACCATGTAAAATTCTAGAATTCTATGTGTTTTCATTCATTTGTCACCAATTTATATACATTTACAGCAGAGTTTTGATCACAAAATGTGGGAACCGAATCCCATGATCAATGGGATGAGATGAATTAGAATGGAAATACAGTGGCAGATTTGGTGGAGAAATTACAGGTTTACAGCATGCAGGGGATTTAATTGGAGGATTTACAGGAATATGATGAAGGATGTGATCATTCATATCTTCACAGTTGACTGGAGCCAATATTTTCTGATAAGCCTTCTGTTGATGTTAGGCCTTCGTTTCCTGATTTTGGCCCTTTGGACTCGTTGGGCCTCTGAGCCATGAGGACTCATGCCTCGAATTTAGCCTACATCAGTATCAAATATCAAATGACTTAATTTTAATATGATAAACCTATTTGGCTAACAGGATGGGGGGCCCTGCAATGACTAGCACCCACTCACGGCAAGAAGCGGGTGGCACTGCTGCTAATGCCGGAAGTTGCTGGCAAGTAGCAGCATTTTCAGGAGGAGTTATCCTCCTGCTAATGAAAATCTTCCAAGTAGCTATCCCACTCTTCTAGGTCTTGACATACGCCACCTATTGTTGCTGCTGCTCTTATTCTTTCAGACATATCTTTCGAGACTCAAGGTAGGTAGAAGTAAGGAAATAATTGTAGTTGGTTCAGTGAAGGAATCAATAACTTGCCCGAACATGGATATATACAAATAACAACCCCTCAGATCAATTACGTACTCCTGTATTCCTGAAAAAACTGAATCTCTTAAATTATTTTTCTTCACGCATATTCAATATACATCAGATGAGGCATAAAAGAACGGTGAATTCAGAAATTAACCCCATAGGTGCAGAAAGTAGGGCTTTGCAAGCAAAAATTGATGGGCTCTGGCCAGACCAGACTCAACTCAGAGACTCGATTCAGAAATGCAGATCAAGCCGAAAAATACAAATAAGGTCCCAAATTACAGCCCAAACCCACCTCAAACATGCAATCTAAGTCGACCACAAAATGGAGGAAGCTAAGTCAGATCAACCACGTCATCTTGAGAGAGTGAGGTCAACAACACAATCTTGAGAGACTCAATCCACAACTGACACACAAAGATGTCTCTGTGGGACGCGCACGTCGCCACCCTCATAAAACTGTCTTGCCACCTCCACCAAACTACCTCACCTATTACAAGAATGATGTCTCAATTTGTTAGAAAACGTATAAATTTTAAATCTCTCCTATACACAAGGAAGACATTTCTCACATATCACCTACACCTGAGCACTCTACACACCCCTTAAGCAATAAAACACTCAAGTCATCATAACCACAGTGAATTAGATCACCCTAACCGAAACTCTTAAATTATGTTTTGCTTGTGTTAACTCTTTTTCTTAATTATTACATTAAGAGCTCGTTTGATAAATGTATTAAGAGAAGATTAATTATTGAATTGTATTTTTTTTTATTTAATTGGACTTAATCCTTTGTTTGGTAAGCAAATTTGATGTTGTATTAATTTTAAAAGATTAAAAGAGTATACTAATCGTATACTTATCATTATTTTTTTATACAATAAACATGTATTATGAAAATATTTTAATAGCACAAAGAGAGGTTGTATTATAATTAAACTAAAACGTCTTATTCTACACAATTACTATTATAAACCTCCAACAGATAAAATCACGTTATTATCAATGCAATAAACATTGATTGATGGGTATTTTTTTTAATTCAACATTAATACGATAAAATAATTCTCTAACCAAACAACTACTATCCAACGTTTATGTTGTGTATTGCCAAATACTAAATAAAATTACGTATTATTCTAATACCCTATTTAATCTTATATTTTGTCTTACTATATTGTATTAGACTAGATTATTTTATATAGTCCATCCATTTTTAATATAGCAATCAAATGAGCCTTAAATACTTGGTAATGCACAAACACATTTTTTACATCATCAAAAGTTATGGCAACCATCAAGCCTAAACATCCTTGGATGATGTTTGATATCTAAGGATTCCTAATCAAACTTAGAACCCGCAAAAGGAAACCATAAAACCAATGCCATATCTTTTGATCTAGTAAATAACACTTTAATCACAAAAAGCGCTCAAGCGTTCTTGAAAAAAAAAAACTACATAGCTGATTTGTTTGTCTTCATGCAGGCTCAGTGTCCAACAGAAATCAGGGAAGACATACAGGGATAGTTAATTCAGAAATTATCACCACACAGGAGTATAAGATAGGGCATCAAGACTAAACATATCCTCCAATGATGTTTGGCCATCATGATTTCTAATCAAACTTGAACCAACTAATGAGAAACCATAACATCAACAAGTGCAAATGTTTAATAGATTTCTTTCAGTTGACATTTTGTTAATACAAGAAGACTTGAAGAACAGTTCAGTCCAGAAGAGTGTTTTTTTGCTTTGGGTTTGTTGGGTGGTTTTGTGGGCTGTAGGGTAGAAACTAGGGGTGTGCACAATAAGGGTTTCCTATGATGAATTTTGTAACAGGTCTAAAACACCAAGTTTTATGATCAGTAACAGATGAAGCAAAGCTAGCTAGGATCAGATCAATCACATGAAAAATAACATAATACTTGTGATTTGATAACCATTCACTAATAGAATCCAGTTAGTATTGATTGCAATACTGAAAATCAATACTGATAATAAGAAGAAACAAACAAACACAACTCAAACACTTGATTAGATTCTAGACGAGATATATTCAAAAGTACGAAAGGAAATGATTAGATTCTAGACTAGATATCTTCTAGACTAAATGAAATTTTTGATGGGTTAAATATTCAAATTGGTTCTACCGAGTTTCCAAAAGTCGGAACAGAACATACTCAAAGGAAACCCTAATCAAACAAGCCAAATACCAAATCATCTTCGCTTTCCTCATTCAGCTCTTCCTGCAAAACATTCCAACATGAATTGTTCATCAAAACAATAAACCGAAAACCTCATACATCCACCGCAAAACTTAGCATATATTACCTTCTTCTCCTCAACAGCAGCGGCGGCAGGAGCCGCGGCAGCTCCTGATGCAGCAGCGGCAATAGGAGCAGCAACTCCACCAGATCCAACGTTCATGATGAGGTCATCGATGCTCTTCTTCTCACATAGCTTAGCAAAGAGACTGGGCCAATACGACTCCACACTCACATTCGCGGCTTTCAAGAGTGCAGCAATCTTCTCCCCCTGCCAGCATCATCAATATACACACACACACACACACACACACACACGCATCAGTATAAGACAGAAAACCTAAATGCACTACAATAAATCAAGCGAAGTAGAGGAGGTTTATTTATTTACAGTGACAGCGATCCCATCATGATGAAGTATCAAAGAAGCGTAGGTGCAAGCCATCTCTGAAGCAGACATCTTCTTTCTAGTAGTCTACAAAAAAAAAAAAAACTATACAAATCACTCAAAACAAGAAGCTATGAAACCAGAGCAACGGGCAGAGAGACAGAGAGAGAGAGAGAGAGGAGAGAGAAGGGAGAAGAAAACCTGACGGACAAGGACGGAATGCGTGACGCTGCTGTGCTGCGATTGCGTGTTTACGGCGTACAAGGCGTGACTATTGACCGAAACAGAAAGAACGTACAAAGGCGAGACTCGTTGTGCAGCGATGTAATTATAGCGATATATAGGGCTAGTAATCTATCGGGCTCAGGGTTGGGCTGGTAAAAGAAAGCCCAAAGTTTAGAATGGCTGCTGAAGCCCACTGCTGAAGAAGAGAACATCCGGGATCCATTATGGTTATGGATGGCAAATCACCACGACAATTTGACCTATTTCTGTGGGTACCATGCTAGAAGTCAGAGATTCATAAATGTTGGGCAATTGAATATTTCATTATTTTTTATTTTTTTGATTCAAATTGTTATGAGTATCTTAGAGAATTTATTCGTACCTCGACGAATTCTCTTTTCGATCTAATTAATGGCAAGTTATCTACGCCAAAATTAGAATATTTATGAAAGATAAATCTTTCGGGATTTGATTCCAACAAATTATCTCCAGGATGAGGCTGATCTCTCTCTTAGTAGAATCAACTATGATTATTCATGAAAAAATGAATGTCGAGTTCTTTCTTTCACTGCTAACCCGAAGATGTTTCTTAATACCAATATTTTTTGTTTCGTCGAGCTTACTCACAACTTTTAAATTTATAATTCAATTTTATTACCATTTGAACTATCAATTAAAATTTATTTCATTATATTTTCATGACCACATAGGATTTCTCCTTTGTGATAACATTGAATTTTCATACTCAATTGTTTTTTAAAAAATAAATTTTGGTCAAACTCATATGTTTCTACATTTTTTAAAAAATACTGTTCACTTCTATCATGCTGTTCCCTTCCTTGTTCTTGCAATTCCAACTCAATTGAGAAATTCTTAATTTTTAATTTTTTCCGTCTCGTAGACAAAATATGAATGAAATGAAGTTTCCTTTACCTTTCCCCTTTCTTATTCCATGAACCAATCATAAAGTAATTATTGCCATTAACAACCAAACGGCTTGCTATACATCTTTCAGCCAGTAGTCAGCTGAAAGATAAACGACACTTGCCTTACCTTCACTGACCACGTCATTATTTATTCTTACTGCACATTGAGGCCTTAACCAAAATGGCTCCAAAGCCAAAACTGCAGTAGTATATGTTGACAGGTTTAGAATGAAATATGGAAATCTATCGTACCAAAGCCCTTGAGAGGGTAGATATCATCCAAAGTATAACATCACAAACATGATGGATATAATGTAGATATGCCAAGTTCTAAAAAATCTGCTATAAATGACAATTCAAGTTCACACAGATTCACAGCTAGCATCCTCTCATAACTATCCCCTCCAAGCAGGATACAAGTAGTCGACCCAAGGCCGATGGAATCAGGGACTGCCTGAGCGCACCTGGAATGAGACCAAGCTTCAATAAGGATAGAGGAAGATTCTTAAGCTACTCAAAGTTAATGCCGCTACTAAACTTTTCAGTTGTCTTTAGAGCAGACCCCTCAACTTATAAATCTTTCCTCAAGTTCGGATACCATATTGTGTTGTGCACGGAGAGAGTGAAATACATATGTGCAAGCTATCTTTTCAACTATTTGAAATCAAAATTCAAACTAAAGCCTTACCCGCCGGGGAGATGCCGACCTTGACCAAGATCTAGGCCTGCAAATTTAGTAAATAAATAACAAATATGTTGGCAAAGGTAAAAGAGATGGAAAGAAGAAGAATACACATTGATTAAGAACATCAAAGCCCCAAATACCTGGACAATTTGACAGGAGATGCAGATCTGGAAACAGATTGTTCAAGTGATCTGCTGAAGATAGAAACAATAGAAATCTCAGACACCAGAAAAAACAAGTAAAAATGGAGCCACGAAAATGAACGGCATTCATACGTTATATTCCTCCTTGGGCTTCTGCTTCTACTTCGGCTCCTTGATGGACTGGCCTCGAATCTCCTTACCTACACCCATTGGCATACAAACAAACAGCATGAGTTATGAAATTGGACTTTAAGTTAATCTTGCCACATCATTGCTTCCATAGCTGAAGTTACCATAATCCCATATTCTCAATACCACTCACCATAATATTAGCTACAAATAATAAAACTATAAAGGAAAGAAGGTAGTCGAATTCTTGCACTGATTACAAATAAAGGGAAGAATAGGGATATTCAATTCCTGAGCGCATATTTTTGTTTAAATATAACAAAAACTTCTACAGCTTCTCCAATATGCAGAGTAGAGGATAAAAAACTTTCAAATAAAAAGATGCATTTGTAGTAAGAAGACGTGCAGCCAAAATACAAGAAAAAATGAAACTTTCCAGGGGGGAGAAATACTAAAAGGAATTCAACAAATTCATAAATGTGAAGAGCTTTAGCGAAAGGCCCATTTCCATAAAAAATAGCACACGATGGAAGATACCCGCATATAAGTTCTTGTCCAAGGATTTCTAAACTCAGTATCATCAAGTTTCCGAATCTGCAATAGCACAAAAAGCACATCAGCTGCTGAATTGGAGCAAATAAACAAAGATCTAAAAATAAAAAACAAAAAATCATTAAAGCAAAAAAATTAGTTTCTCCCAATAACTTACAGCATATTTCATGTCTTCATAATTTGTATAATCAACCAGGCCAAAGGTACCTGAACACCACACATGAAATTAGGGACAGCAAAAGTTTCAGGAGAATTACAATTTTTGTCATGAAAAAGGGCAAAAATAGTGGCAGGATTGACACTGAAACTCATACAACAGTCCCCGATGACATCCATCAGGCATTGATTGCTTGATCAACACCAGCACTTAGAAAGGATGTCTAAATGGAACTTGCGAAAAACAAGAGAAAATTTATTCATTACAAAAAATGGGTTGTAGCATTTCCTATTGATTTTTGTTTAGGGGATGTGATGTAAAAGTTACTTTCAGACACTTCCAGGAATCAACTACATCAAAACTCCTCCAGAACTTCGGTATCTACCAATCTTGTGGTTCTCCAAAAAAATAGCAATGGCCCATACCCTTACTCTTCATTTTTAAGTCCCCCAATTACTTACCTAGATGTTGATGTCATCAATAATTATTTTAGACTTTTCAGTTCAAGAAATACACACAAGGCAAGTCTCAACTGTTCCTTTTTCGCATGGCTCATGGGGTTTCCCTATGTCACTACACTACTGTATAGTCGTTAAAAATGATCTTATGGAGTTCACACCAAGGAAAAAAAATTCTATTCAAGAGCACATCCGAACAATTAGGATGACCAAATTGAGTGTAAGGTCTTTATGCTAGGATTTAAATGCATTGTAAACAGACTAAATCCTAACAATTTGCAAAACGCAATAAATAACTGACCAAGGTTGTGACATTTAAAAATTTAGCTTCAAGATGTTTTTCACTGGACAATCAATTAAAGCTGAAACAAGAAGACCATTTTGAAGCAATTGGCACTTCTATTAAACCAAATTTGGGATGTGAAAAATGAACTACTAATCATTTGTTAAGGCAACAAAAAACTTAATAATGATATGATAGTCATACCCTCACTGTCTCGCGAAACTTCAGCAAAACACACATCGCCAGCTTTTCGCATGTGATCCTAAACAAATTTCACCATCAATATTAAGACGATTGTCATCCAGAAAACCAAAAAAAAACAACTTTTTTCCATGTAAAATATCTTTGTTTACCTTCAAATCTTGCCATGAAGCAGATGATGGAAGCCCACGAACAATGACTGCACACACATAAATAGAACCTCTTATGAACATTTTAAACAAAAATAGATTTGGAGATATAATGATTGTGTACAAACAGCATCCATGCCAAGTAAACTTTTAGTATTTCCTAGTGGCTTTAGTGGAACCTCGATATTCAGAATGGCGAGAAATGCCAAAACGCCCCCGCTGCCACCTCCTCCACCATAATAACCACCGTGGCGATCACTTGAAGAGGATTGCCCTCTGCCACCATGAGCAAGCTCAACCTACATTGAGGGGCATATGAGAAATCAATCAAAGGAAGACACAGATATGGCATAAACAAACGTGGTCCAAAATTTTGGTTACCCTCAATCGACATCCATCAAAGTTATAGCCATCTCGACCCCTGATTGCGTCTTCTGCATCCCGAGCATTATCAAACTAGAGATTACAAGACATTAGGATAGTCGCAAAGGCTTGTCGAATTCTCATGTAACCAAGAAACCAAAGTCATCAAAATAACATGAAAATACCTCCACAAAACAATAACAAGGAGGACGATTAGGAATCTTCAACTCAATATCCAATATATGCCCGTACTGCAAGACAGTGAACAAAATTGATGTTTCAGGCGAGCAAACAGCTGTTAGACCTTTGGGATTTTGGATTGATGTTAAGAATTGTGTCAAAAACAAGGAGGACAACAGAAATGTACAGACTGAGCTCAAACCCCTAGAAACGGAAACAAACCCTAGAATGAAGCAACAGAATGACATGGAATAGAAATCCCAAGTCCACATGCTTCCAAATGGTCAACCCATATTTTTGGTCCTACTGGGACTCTAGTCTATATTTTTGCCTTTCTATTCTCAAGGCATTTTGTTTCAACCTTTACGTGTTACATCTAAAACAAATACTAATAATGGTCGTTTCTAAATACTTCAGAGAAGAATACTAATAAATAAACAGAGTTAATTGACAACAAGCATTCAATCAAATTAAGTTACAAAAGGGGAAAATTGCACACCAAGTCCACGTATTAGCAGCCTCCCAATTTTGTTAGTCTTAGTTTTCAATTAGAAGCCTTCCTCAAAAAGATAGTCATCATGTGCCAAGATTGTTCAATTAATTGTTGTTAAGTTATCACAGAGTTTACAGCTTTGCCAACCAAACAATGCCAATTTAAGGGGGCACACATTTCAAATAAGGCAAGTTATGAGAAAAGAGATTATAAATTTTCTATTGATGAAAGATTACTTAACACAAAGGTAGTATGATTTATCAAAGCTTTCTGCTCAGCAAATTCTTCAAGCTCCATCATCAAGAGCTAAATGTTTGACCCCACACACTAACCACTGGTAGTAAATTAGTTGCATGACAGTCGAATGACTACATAAACTCCAACTCCTGTCAAATTTTCACCATCAGTGCAACTTTCACAGATTAATCGCAACCCCTATTCTTTCTTCTCTTTGTTTCAATCAATCAATAAGGCATCTTCAGGAAACTCCATCTGAATTGTCCAATGCCATTGTCATACTGTAATTAAAAAGGACAGGCACTGAATCTCAAAGAACAATTCACTTCCAATTGCTAATGTTTTCAAAGAAGAAGAAATGAAAAAATTACACACATGAACAGAGCTACTAACAAAAATAAAGCTTAAGTAGATAAACCAGCTGGAATTTTTTTATGGCCCTTCAGCGGTTGTAGAATGTTGATGATTTACAGTCTTCAGTGTTTGTGGAATGTTGATGATTTACAGCTTTTTTTTTTGATCCAAGATGATTTACAGGTAAAGTAATGTAATAGTCAAACCCAAATCTAATCAAATTCAATCAACTAAATGCACACATGCAAATCGAACAGCAATCTATGTAGAATCAAAGCAAAAAGCATAACCACACAAAAACTAATATTACGCAGCATTGAAATGGTTTTATATGTCAATACTTAAGAATATCATTGTAATTGACGAAGAGAATCAACAACAGAAATGCATACTGTGAAATCATTCACCGCAAATGATGAAGCTCATACTCATTTAGCACAACATAAATGTAATAGATGTACATTCAACAAAAACCTTGTAGAATAAATCTTCAACTTCCCATTCTCTTGTGTCCGAGGGAAGGTTTCCAACGTAGATTGTGCGAGAAAAACGGCCACTCATTTCTGGTTTCGGACTGAAGACTTCGTAAACACGTTTCACTGCAATCCTGCATAGAGAAGTTAGAATGTCACATGTATTTTTGGATGAGGGCATCATATATATTTGAAAAAACAAATTTAAGATGTTTGTGAAGGATGAGAAAAAAATTATTGAATAATTCCATAGATTCACCAACATCAAGTACCCAATTTAACAATAACATAATTAATTCAAAACAAAAACTATGAAGCAAACCAAGAGAGCAATCCTCGAGTTGAGCGGTGCTCCACAAACTCCATTGCTCATATGCTCCAAGATGCTCCAAAGCTATAATTTATTTGAACTAAAATTTGATCTCCTCATCCTGTCTAAAATTTTTGCAGACGAATAGATCTTCTGAGAGTGAGCAAGAACCTCCAATTATATATAAAAACCCATAACTCCACCCTGATTTGTCCCACTCCCCATATACATCCCTATGTATGATTCCAAAGCTCATATTTGTCCAAGCGCTTGACATCTATCATAGACAAAGCATTTGTATCATAAGATGAGGTAAGATCGACACATATTTATGCATTTCACCGTACTCAGATTTCGTTTAAGTGCACTGAAAAAATAGCCCTGGAAAATATACAATTTATTTTATTCCTCAGTAATTTAGATTTCGTCGATTGATGCAAATTCCATTGGGTTTATGACAAGCAAATGAAGGGGAAAATTCTGGCATTCTCCTCTCTTCATCAGAGCTCAAATATATATACGTACAGAAGCATCACAGAGTAAAGGATTTTTGAAGGAAAATAAATTTGGAAGATATCAAATATATCTCATTTCTAGTTACTCTGTTTGATAGCCAACAATTTAGTATCTTAAACAACCATCTCAAGTTAAACAAGTCAGGGACCAGCATTCCGTTCATTCATCTATGAGTTAAGAGCAATCATGTCATTTGAGGTTGTGTGAGCAGATAAAACTGACTGACGTAAGAATATTCATAAGTTATGTTGATAAATGGGAAAAATGCCCCCATAAAACAGGTTCTAATTGTATGGAGAAAAGATAACAGTCGACATTGTTTTTAAATTACTGTCAACGCTATATAAAAACAGAACAACATAATGGCGAAGCATCCAACCATTGACTTCTGAGAAGGTTTTCAGAACAAATGTATCGATCAATTGACAAATCCTTCAAAGGCTGAGAAATGCACTAGCCCTAACCGCTAGCTTCAAGTACCACACAGTCATTTATCCTCAATGTGATTCTAATAATAAGTTTGAACAGAGAAGTTACTTAAGGAAACCATCCTTTCAAGAAAAGAGTCGATGTCCAATGTGGACGTAGAAAATCTGAAGATGGGTAAGGTCAACAAGAAATAGCCAGCAAAGAGGATAAGCACTGCGACAAGGTCCAACAATGAAATGCAAAAACATTGCTCTATTTGTTCTGCATGGACTTTTGCAGGCACATGATTAGCTCAACATCAACGTGCACGCAATACAGGACAACACCCAATTTCAAATAAATTGTCACACAAACCAAAGGCATTCCCAACAAGGCATTTCAAAATGTCAGAATAGATAGCAATTCAAAAATCCCTAACTATGGGCCACCAAGATAACTGTACAAGAAAACAAAGAAACTTGATTCACAACATTTCGCACCCTCCCAACCCAACCCCACCTGCTTTAATGCCACAACTCAAACTCAACAAAACTTATTAATACTTTCAATACAGGCTTCCCCAGGTTCACTCAACTGTACATATATACACGGAAGAGAGGGTAAAATTATCCACTAATTTCCGTTCAATTCCACAACGAAAATCAGATAGCATTGCACATCACAATCTATCCTGAGCATTCCCCCGATAAATTTAAAAATGATAACATATAAACCTCAAACCGAAGCCCCAAAACAAACCAGTAACCAACAAATTTTCGAGCATGCATAATACAAGCGCAATTGTGAACATACCGGGGCTAAACGACAGATCGGCAGTTGGATTGAGCGAGTGATTTGGCTTTCTCGTATCGCCTAGGCCGATTCGTCAAACTAGGGTTTCCTTCTCTGTTTTTCCTTTTGGAGAGATTGCGAGTGTTGGGGTAAACTAGAGATCGTTGAGCTGATCGATCTGCCTGAATGGTGACCTCCGGATTTTGGCTTATTATATGACGGACGGTGTGGATCGGCTCACTTTTCACTAAGCAAAACGGGAGAGAAAAAAAAAGATAAACTATAATGACGCCCCTATAGTTTTCATAATTACGAAAGTATCCATTTACTTTTTCGAATTGTACTAGCACCTTTACCAAGTTGTGTGATCATAATAGCTCAAAAACCAATTTGATATGG
>CM042185.1:785487-799160 GCA_023539305.1 Ilex asprella
AGAGATGAAAATAAAGAAACAAAAAGTGAATGATAAGGAAAAAAAAAGAAAGTCACGATTGGCCTAATAATTATCTTTGAACTTTATTATTCTCCTTCTTGCAATATTGCTTAAAGGTTTTTTGTAACAATTGTATCTCATATTTTTAAAATGGTAGAATGTGCAACTTACATGACTGAGCTATAATTCATTTGTTCACGCGAGTGGCAAACTTTGTTACTTTCTGTTAAATCTAACAGAGAGGCAGACAGAAAGGTTAAATTGACAAAAATAAAGAGTTTTGGAGTTTAATTCATATACAAATAAGTTTAGGGGCTTAATTAATATAAGAATCATAATTTGAGGGTTATATATATAGTTTACTCAATTTTTAATATCGGGTTGAAATTCGGATTGCCCTTCGTCCAAACCGCAAACCGTATGCCTGCATCCTCACGGGAAACCCTAAACCCGATTCGTTCTCCAGAAACTTTTCACGCCAAGAGGATTCGAACTAGGGTTCTTTTCTGATCTTCTTCCTCGCCGGGAAGCAAAAATTCTCCTTCCATAACCACTATTCGCGTCTTAACGGAACCGAGTTCAACCACCTCTAGTCTGGCTTGTCACCAGTTCAATCCTCCATTGGTTTTTGTTTTTTGCAGTCCACAACAATGACCACGCGCTTCCAGGCCGCTGCGCTGGTGGCTTCACCTTCATACCCTAACGCCGTCGCATGGTCTGACGAGAACTTGGTTGCTGTCGCCTCTGGCCATCTCGTTACCATCCTGGTAATTCAGCTATTTAGTTAATTCTTTGTGTGTAATTTTAAGTTCACTGGGCAAAAATTCTTCGAAAAGTCCGTTGTTTTTACTTATTCATCGAAATAAGTATCTGAAGTATTGACAATTATACCTTTTATTTCTGTAGAATCCGGCTACACCTTTTGGATCCCGAGGTCTGATTACGATCCCTACCAGCATGCCTTTTCCAATTGGGGTGGTAGAAAGAAAAGGTTTGTTATAATCTTTGGATATTCGAGCGACCCCAAGAGAAAAACAACAACTAATAAATACCATAAAGTATCTTTACGTGCTACACACAAACACGCACATATAGATAATTTATGTTCTTAATTTTGCTATCAATTCGCTATTCAATTGCTGAAATACCTGAATTGTTATTTTACTTGAGCACTGTGTTAGTGTTATCCCTGAATATATGCTTAAGATATTTGCAGATTTGCTATCTGGTTGCCTGTTATCCACTTGTTTATCACGGGATCGCCGTCCTTGTGCACGGTCAATTTCATGGTCTCCTATTGGGTTCGCCCCAAACGCAGGGTATGAACTTTTTAACTGTGCTGTGTCATCTCTCCTTGCTTTCACCGTTTTCCTCTTGTGCATTTGAACATGAACTTGTGGTTATTTGGACTTAGTGTCTCCAGTATTAGTATTTGTTGGTATTACTCATTTGTGTCCGTACAGATGTTTGCTTGCTGTTTGCACCACCGAAGGACGTGTGAAGCTTTACCGTATGCCTTTCTGTGAGTATTCTGCAGAGTGGGTAGAGGTATGCACCAAGCAAAAATGTAGACCATAATATGGACTTAGATAGTAGATGACTTCGTTTTATTTGAAGTTTCTTCTTTAACGGTGGGAAACTCAAAAGTTTTCTAAGTTGATGAAAATATCATTTTTGAGGTACAAAATGACCAAACATAATTGAGTTTCAAGGAAAATGGAAGCCCTTTCTAAGTTGATGAAACCATAGTAGATTGAGTTTAATGGTTTTAGTTGGTACTATGATTTGAATTTTTGTGCATTCCAGATGTTTAATAGGTAATTCTCATTATATGATCATTATTTGGGGGCCAATAATTACTTTCTTGAGTTTGACGCATGTTTCTCAAAAGCAGTTGCATTTACTGGGTTGGATATATGCATGGAAGCTAACTAGACTTTTGCAGCACAGAGGTTGTTGTTGAGCTAACTGATTAATCTGTTGGATTGCTATAAATAAATGGGGTTCTCTTTTTTGCCTTTGTATTCTTAAAGGTATTTACTTTGTATTTTATTTCTTTGATATATATAAAATAATATGTATCCTAAATTTGCCTCATGTTGTGCAAAGCAGGAGAGATGATAATATCTACAACTTGATTTTACTTTGTCAGAGTTGATCATGCAGTACTCTAATCTTTTTGACTTTTTTGGGCTAAGATTTGAAACCCAGTTTCATGGATTGAATGCATTCATTCAACTATATACTTGCTGACACCATGTAGAGACATACCTGCAGTACATTCTTTCTGAAGGAGATGGTTGAAAAGGTTAAGATGCTACACTTTGCTATCTTAGATGCAGCAAGTTTGGGCATAGTTAATTTCGTGTGAAAGATCCTTAGAAAATTTTATCAGATGTCATATACTTTTCAAATTTGTGATACTTATGTTGTAATCCCACCAGAATTTTGTGTTATCTGTTGGTTTTTCAGTCTTTGTCCCATTCTGTTTTGACACAAGCTATGTTATATTGACCTTCTGCTACTAGTTATTGATTTTTAGGAGAAGCCTTGTAATAAACAAGTTTTTTTTTGGGTTTCTTTCCTCTTTAAGAAAAGGTATTATTTTTCAGTTTCTAGCATCTGTGGTAGTGACCGCAATAATGTTTTTCTCATTTGTTCTCTTTCATAGGTCTTGGATATATCTGAGATTTTTTGTAGTTATCTTACAAGTGTCAACTTTGGGGAGTTCATCACTTCTGCAGAATTTTCTGATGTAAGTTATTTCCATTCTCAGTTCCTTTTGGGTGTCCATTGTTTTATTTGTCGTTCCTGGTGGTAATCTTTCAGGTTAAGTTACTTACCATTCCTTTGGTTTTCGTTCTTTTGTTTAAATTGTTTTGATGGTGGGGTTTTCTTGCCCTCAAAGTCATAATATTGGTATTTCGGTGATATTTGGTCATCTCCTTCCAGGAGCAACCAACCCAACTCTGCACAGAGGAAGAATGTGCTAATGATCTGCCAATCTCTGTCTCAACAAAGGGACGCAAGCGAGGAAGACAGAATGCATTATCCGTAATGTACACCATTCGATGCTGTTTATAAATTTTATTTCTTTCCTGCTTTCTCTCATAATGATTATACGTTATTGTTGTGTGACAGTGTGACTTGCACTTTCCATGGCTTTACATTGCTCCCATCAAATAATCTGGCAAAATCTATTAAGCACTCATTATCTCTAAAAGTGCCATCTGTTTAAGAATTTGCTTTGTATTGGACCCTCACTTCATCTCATGTGCATATGTTTTAAGTTTTTTAGTTAAATGAGAACTTTGGTTCTGATTGTTGATTCTTTTTCTTCAGGTAGTTGAGATCAAACCTGGCAATAGCAGAGATAATAATGCGCGACCAATTGTTTCCCTGCCCAAGTCTAAAGCAAAATCTCTAAAGAAAGTACCTGAAAAATGCAGTCTCTCATTCATAACTCCAGATAAATATGCTTCTCGCAGTGCAATGCTATCGTCACTTGTTGTTTCTTGGTCACCTCTTCTGCGGTCAACATCTGAGTTTGGACTCGAAGCTCCAAATAACTCATCCAATGGCTATTGTATACTTGCAGCCGGAGGGAAGTCTGGTAAAATTTCATTCTGGAGAATCCATGAACTGCAGTGCTACTCGATTATGCTGAGCAGGGACCCAACTGCTGCATTGCTCATTGGACTTCTCCAGGCACATTGTACTTGGATCACGTCAATAAGTTGGGCTTTGTATGTTTCTGACACTTCAAGGCCTCAGCTATTGTTGGCTACTGGGTGTTCTGATGGGAGGTGAGTAGGTATGCTGATGAATTATGGTCACTCTTTTGCACCACTCTTGTGGTGCTCTATCATTAGAGGTGCAACTGAAACAGCTTAGGGTATATGTTTTGTTTTATGGTATTTTTGTGGTTATCTTCTATTCATGTGTAGGACTTTTTTAGCTCCTCTCTTGGAATGAGTGAGATGTTGAGTATGCATTCCCAACTTAGCAATCTGTTGCAAATTTAAATAACTGCATTTTGTGGTTTTACATTTTTTATAATTAAGTGCTGAGTTTGATTGATCATTCCTGTAGATGTGATGGGTGAGAGTTTCTCTCCCATAGGAGCAAACCCATTCCCACATTGAAAATTTAAACTTTTTTTTTTTTTTTGGGGGGGGGGGTGTTGTTATTATAAGTTGGACTTGTACCAGTTCAGGGTTTGCTCATTGTCTTTTAAAATTGTTCGCTGGTATTGCTGTCATGAAAATTAATGGGCAGAAATTTTGCTCTTCTTGAACAAGAAAGTAGTTTGTTTCCCATATATTGAAAAAACATTACTTTTCTTGTATTTGCTCAAGAAACTAAGCGATGTCGACTCATTACCTGTGTGGTTTATAGGAAAAAGAGTGTTATTTTTTGGGTAATATAATGTAGCTTGGATTGGATTGGTGATCTAGATATTCTAGTTTATTATTTCAGCGTCTAGATTAGTAAAATTGAACTTCTAGGACCTTACAACCAATAAAAAAGAATATATCTTCATTCTTCTGAACCTATAAATTGAAGATATCAACTTAGAATTATATACCATATTTATCTTTGAGTTGATTTGACTTGTATTGTCTATTCCTCCATCCTCAGTGTGAAGATCTGGCTAAGGTATAGTGAGGAACTGCTGAAATTAACAGAAGTTGATCATGCTCCTTTTGTCCTTGTGAAGGAGGTCAGCAAATTATACTAAATTGTACATCTGCGTACTTATCCTTTAAAATGATACTGTGAGGATACTAATTGAATCCTTTTCTCTGTTTTTTGGCCATTCTGCTTCCACTTAGGTTATATCTGTTGATTCTGTACCAGTTTCTGCACTTTCACTAAATGTGCCTGAACAATCTCAGCCGAAAATGCTCTTAGCTATTGGCAAAGGATCCGGATCTTTTGACCTATGGATTTGTGACATATCTACCAGCAAATTCGATAAAGCTGGCTCTTATGATGCGCACGACCACATTGTGAGTTCCGTTCCGTTCTCTTTGTCAGTCTTTTTGCCTCAAGTGATGATGATTAATGTGCATAAGAATTGATCAGGTTACTGGTTTATCTTGGGCTTTTGGTGGATGTTGTTTGTACAGCTGCAGCCAGGTACTCAAGTTTTCTGATGTTTTTTATTAATATAATAGATAGAGTATTATCTAGTAATATGAAGTTCAGTAACTACGTTTATCATCACAAAGGAAAAGGCTATGTTTATGATCATTCAAGTTTGTTCACTCATCTTTAATTGAAGAAAACATCAAATCACATATTTTCCTTCCCCTCTGTTTGTTGCACCATTTTGAGGGATAGAGGTCGTAGTTTATTTTATAGGTCACAATAAGCTGTGAATTTGAGGTTTGTTGTTTCTGTTACTTTTTTGTTCTTCCTGCCACAAACACCCATCTTAGAAGATCAACAATAAGTTTGCCAACATGATGAATTGAAACTGTCTATTCACACAATTCAGTGGGCAATGAATGCGAAAAATTATATTATTACATTTTAGTACGCCCATCTTATTGTATGTCCTAATTTGTTTGCTCTCAGTTCACATTACCCTGTATCAAGTGGAATATGTGGCCACTGGGTTAATTATATAGCTGAGAAAATTTTCCATTTCATCGGCTATTTCTTTTTGGGTGAACATAGGACAACTCTGTGCGTTGCTGGATTTTACATGGAGACAACCTTGGTGAAGTGCCCATTCCTTCAAATACTCCTGGTGTGAAAAGCTCTACTGATGTATGATGTGATTTTTTTTTTTTCCTCTCTCTTATATATATCCTTCTTTATTTCAACAAAATCAGCATTTTCGCAGGTTCCAAATGTATTCGATTCGTGCTTTGGTCTTGCAGTATCCCCTGGAAATCTGGTGGTTGCTGTGGTATTTTTTTCACCCCTCCAGAAGTTCTCTAATCCATTGTTTATGAATTTACATTAAATTTTTTTTACTATTTGCATATAAGCCGACATACATGTGTGAATAGGACTAGTTCTCCTTGATCAATTTTATCTGCTTAGGAGCTTTAGCACAGGATTTCCGTGCTAACCTCTGCGAGTGCAGTGATTGATGGAAAATTAGTACTTGGATTTTGGCGTTCCATATAAAACTAACGCAATCTCTCGTGATCGTCAACCTGGCTGTTTTCCTCTTATTAGCGAATTCTACTTGCCTTCAAGTTGAAAAATTTTAACTCTTCAACAATGATGGAAATAGTCATTTTAGACTCAACAATATATGTCGAGTGGGACTATGATGGTGCAAATGACTGATAAATACAAATTGTATTCTATTTGGCATTTGCTTAGCTCTTCATTTTCTTTTGACTTCAGTTAATTGGGTGTTAATAATATTGAGATCAAAGTACACATTCAAGAAGTGGCATAGTTCAGTTTCCTGAGGTTCTTCCAGCAAATATCAATGGCCTTTAGAAGTCTTAGTTGAAGTGCAGAATCTCTCAAAGCTAGATATATGGTACTCTTAGTCCATAAACGGCGTAACAAAAAGGAAAATTGAACTCAACTTGTAGTGTGGTAACATTATATCAACTACTCTGGTTGACAAGACCTTTTCGCCAATGCTTGGTTATCTTTGGCTTCTCATTCCCTCTAATTTGCAGTCCTTCCTCTTGTAATTGCATGGCGTTTAAAGGATATGTTCTCTCTGGTGAAGTCACTGATGTGCATTGTATGTTGCCTAGCCTATCTGCACTGTCTGTTGCATCTTGGACACACTTTGTCTTTTCGCGGCGGCGGCAGTGACTTGTTTGTTTTTCCATGATATCCTATCAGCTTTCTTTGTTGGTAAAAGAGATGACTCTAGTTAATGCATGGCATGGATCTAGGACTAACTAACTTTGTGCCTGATCTTTGCAGGCTCGTAGTTTTGATGCTGATCTCTTAAACCCAATGTACCAGGCAAGGTGAACTTTTTTCCAAGTTATTCTTTTTCTGGTCTACATGTTTGCTAATATGCTCCTATGTATGTGGTGGGACTTGGGATGTGCACATGCATCTTTGTTCATTTATGGTATGCTTACAGTCATATGTATATATATATACCTACAAATATGCAGTTGTTCGTGTGGATGCGTTGTAGAGAATGTCATAGTGAGTGCAGAAAGTAACAAGTGAAAAACGCTAAAGATAAAACCCCCAAAATGCTTCATAAGGGGAAATCTCAAGAATTTAAAAAAAGAACCCAAAAAATTTGAAGCGAATGAAACTATTTGACTTGGTAAGTTACTTTTATTTTACACATGGTAAATTTGCACAAATGCTCAGGACTCAGAAGGCTGCAATTGAATTCCTTTGGATTGGAGGGCAGCAACGGGACAATTTGTCTAACAGACGTCTGGATTTTGATGCTGAATCTTTTCCTGGTTTTCCTGCGATGGAGTTGGTTTATTGGGAGCATAATATTTTGTGGTCTTTAAATCAATATGAACATCCGGATAAACCTCTGGTTATTTGGGATATTATCTCAGCGTTGTTGGCCTTCAAGCAGCATGCACCCAAGTATGTCGAGCGTATACTACTTAAATGGCTGATATCATTTGCGGGATCCCAGTTTGGCCTTTCTTCTACAATCTTGTTACATGCCTCTACATCTCTTTCAATTATCAGTTCCCGCCAGTTACAGCTACTCAACATTATCATTAGGCGTGTAGTACTTCCAGGGCTGAAAGCAGATAAAATTAGCAGCACACAGAAGGAAGAATTAAATGGTTTTGGGGTGGAACAACTGGATTTGTGGGTAGCGCTGCTTCTGAGCAGTGAAAAAGAACTCCGAGAAAGGCTTGTGGGTTTGAGTTTTTCAGCCGTTTTGAATCTGATGTCCACTTCGTTTACAAATTTTTGTAAACCTGGATGCTGGAGTCCTGTTGGAATTGCACAGATGGAGCAGTGGGCTGCACTTACTCGTGATCAAGTGAAAGATCACCTTAAACAACTCGCATCAGAAGTTAGAAAACTTGCAAAGAGGTATTCCTTCACCTCCTCCCCTTTCTAATTGCACCTAGTTTACATCTTTTTCATATCTGACATCACGGGTATATATCCCCTCCCCCCCCCCCTTTTTATGAGTGTGCATCCCTCAAGAGGGTTGAATGCCTGTCTATGCATATTATCAAAAACTATGCTCTTCCTAGAAAGAAAGTAAAGAGAAAGGGTACATTTAGCATGCTGTGGAAAATAAAGTATTCTGGTCTATTCTCGTCAAAGCTGTAGGCAAAACAATGTCTGTCTGTTAGGGTAATTGAAAAGAGATTCATCTGCTTAGAAATGTAAATGAAACAACATTCTTTTGACTGATAAGAAACAGATATCTCAAATCATGTACCCATCATACCATGTGTTAAATTTGGGAAGACCCGAATATAGGAATTGCGCTTAATATGTGTTAGTGCTGCCAAATCCACAGCCCAATGTGCACTCTTTTAAAAAGTGAGTATCTTTTATTTTTTAGGGAAAAAGTAATGATGTGCACTTAGTCCAAGTGTTTATCTTTCATTTGCTAGGTTTATATCATTCAGAAAATGAAGGATGTAGGGTTTTTAATTGAGGATGCAAGCTTAGTGCTGTGGATAAGCAAAACAAGCTGTGGATTTAGTGCTGCCCTATTGCTGCTTGGAGAAATCAGCAGTTTTTCAGTAAGAAGTCTTATCATTATGTATGAAGGTTTAAACAAGAGGGTTAATTTTTTCCCTTCATTTTAGGTTTCTTCTGAGATTTAAAAACAACGAAAACAAAAATTCTGAAAATCTGGTTCGGAATTTGGGAAGTGGTTTCATTAATTGCTCCAGCTAAATCTATGGGGATCTTTCTTTGGATGAAACAAGGGAAAGCAACCTGTCAATATGGTAACTAAGATACCTTGAATTCAGCAATGAGGAAATAGTATCATTATTTAGAATTAATTTGTTGGCCTAAAATATCTCAATCATTAGATCCATAGTGAATTTAATAATAATAATAATAAGACCCACAGATGAATTCAATAGTTGTAATACATTAAGTCAATTCAAACCTAGATTTTGAGAAAGTTCAAATAGCATTGCTCATGAAGCGAAACTAAACATGGTAACAAAATCTGCTTATAAAATATTCCATGTTGAAGGCGTTTGAATTCTGGAGAACCTCATATCTGCTCAATTCAAGTAGCATAAACTAATATCTTATTGAACTCCATTTTTCATTTGCTGAAAGCATACATTTCCTAGTTCATACTTTTGAATTAAAATAAACAAAATCATCTATATCATAGGAACATTTTCATTCTAAGTTAAAAAGTAAACAGATCTATCGGTTTCGTGTAGCATGTCTACTCTAAACCTCATAATAATAATGAAGAAGAAGGAACACAATATAAAGATGCTAAATGCTGCCTCATTTACGGAAGCTTACTTAAAGAAAGTTGACATTATGTAGATTGCAGTTTCGTTCAGACTTGTAAATGCATTTAGGCACAAACAGTTCTGCTTTGACTTGTGTTGGGTATTTACTTCTTCACTGTGCTGCAATCTGCAGTTGTTTGCAAAATTTTTATGTGTCAAGCTTTGTTGTTTAGTTTTTTTTTTCATTCTATTGCAAAACCCATGCACCCAGAGAAACACTTGTACAACATAAACCCATTAAGGCCTTGTCTCAAGTCCCATCCACATACTCGGGATTTGCAACATAAATTGGCATCTCATACACATTTTATTTTTGTGGTTTCTGGTTCACTTGATACTACTTCACATTCATTTCCTTGAACAGCCAGCTTCACTCCATATGTGAATATGTACCAGAAGAACAATGTAGCTATTGTTCAGCGTTTGTTCCATTTGAATCAACAGAAAATGCAGTCTGCCGAGGAAAGATGTGCAATGATGGAGTTAGGCAAAGCCACAAACTAGCACGATGTGCCGTTTCAATGCAGGTCTGCCCTACTACTCCTTCATGGTTTTGCATCTGCTGTCAGAGATGTGCTTCAAAATTAGCACCCCAGGCTCTTTTTACAATGCCAAAGTATCCTTCAGAGTTCAAGTCGCTTGTCGAATCTCCTACCCTGGATGTATGCTCAAAACCATTATGCCCCTTCTGTGGTATACTGCTTCAAAGATTACAGCCAGAATTTCTTCTCTCTCCTTCTGCAGTGTAAACTAAAACTGTATAATTATTATTTATCATGGGCAAAATAGTGATTTATCATAGGATAGGCTAACTGTAAGCATGCAGTGTGTGGCGGCAAAGAATAATTATTGTACATTATGAGGATGAAAAATCCCTATAATAAACTATGTGCAAACTACGAGACTGGGGACAAATTACCAGCTGGCCCTGCCCACCTTGTTTACACAAGGCTGCTTAATGTTGAGAATTAGTCTTGTAAACAACGTCTAGTGTAGGCACCACCTCCATTAAAGGGAGAGTTCAAGGTCGATAACACCAAAAATGTTGAAATCATGTTTGTATTTCATTAAATGCAAGGGTTTGTTTGGGCAGGGGACCAAAGAGATTGAAGAAGCCATGTGTATTTCATGAATTTCATTTTCTTCAAATTTATTTGTAATATGTGCAAGTCAAACATAACTTTTGACAATTGTGTTTACTTACGAGTCATCGTCTAAATACGGATATATTTTAAATTTAAATTTGAGAATAATCGTGTTTTGTGTTAATAAATAATAAGAGTTGAGTTTGCATACAATTATATCTCCTAAACATTTCTATTGACGATAGCTCATAACCATTTACCCACTTTTTTCATTGTGGCATTTAACCATATTTGTTTGATTGAGTATATTCTCACGTCATTTTTCTTAACATCGTTAATAATTTTTACATTTTGTTTATATCGAGACATTCAATATTATTCTTTCAATTGAGTTTATTATATGCAATTCACTCTTTTTATCATTTCGGATCAAACTAGATAATAATCCTTCACCGTGAATTATATGCAACCATTCAATATAATTCATTGGCACCAATGCCCCGCCTGAATTGGGACGATTTGGTCCCTTTCACTAGTCGTCCCAATGAAGCAAGTTTTGGCTGTAAAAACAGCAGCATTATTGCTGACGTGGCAAGAACAAGACACACCCGCAGCCACCGCATAGTAACACTGGCCCCATCCCATCATATACAAAGTCCATTTGATTACTGGTTGAGATAATGGAATAATATGACTGACTTTAAAATTCAAACGTTTTTATTTTAAATTTTAATACTTTTTTAGAATTAAGTCACTAAAAATTTATTTTTTATGCATATTTTAGTTTCGATGCAAATAATTTATCTTTAATCAAATTAAAAAATAAATTAATTTAAATATATATAAATTAATTCAAATACTCTCGACAACACCCAAAAAAAAAAATAGTGCAGTAACAGAATCATGGGCTAAGGTGGGTCCATCCATTGGTTTACTTTACGTTCACATTGATGTTTACTTTTTTTTTTTTGGGTTGCAAGGTGGGGGGGACATAGATGGAATTTATTACCAAAATATCGCCTTTTCAAAACTTATTTATTGATCTACAGTTCTTTTAAACTTATTTACCAAAGTACCGTTGTTTTAAAAGCGGAATTGACAATTCCGACTTCACAAGGAAAGCGGATTTGGCAAATCCGACTTCACAAGGAAAGCGGATTTGGCAAATCCGACTTCATTTGGAAAGCGGCTTGCATCTTGGATTGATTAGTCTGCTTTCCATATAAAAGCGAATTTGGTCCGCTTTCCTTATGAAATCGGATTTACCAAATCCGCTTTCCAAATGAAGTCGGATTTGCCAAATCCGCTTTTTCCATAAAGTCGGAATTGGTAAATAAGTTTAAAACAGCTGTAGAACGGTAAATAAGTTTAAAAAATGCGGTATTTTTGTAATAGATTCACATAGATGTGTACTTGATTTTTCAAGAATTAGGTCCGACAAAAAGATTAGTGGTCCACTTGGATTTGTACTGGATTGTGTACAGCCGTCCACTAATCAAAAGGAAAAGATCACTGTATGGGAACAGATTACTCCTTAATTATGTCAAAATTGCCATTCAATGAGTTTTTTGCATATTTCACCAAGCAATTAACAACACTTTTATGTTTATATCTTGCAAGGCTATTATGACTGCTCTACATCCCTCTTTCATACACTTTTTTTTTTTTTTTTTTTTATAAGGTGTTAAGATTTGTGTTGACCGTTGATTACTCACTCAAGCTCAAATATTAACTACTATTGTCTTGTGCTTGTCTAAAATATGTCTACATAAAACAAATACAGAATGACCATCAAAGTCCACATTAAAATTTGGTATAGCAATATTAGGCATATGAATATAAATAAAATGAAATGCGGCTTATTATTTATATCTTCCACCACATGGGATCATATTCATGCATTTGAGGGTCCTTCTCTGTCCCATCTTTAAGTTATAAAATTATAATAATTAGATATAAATTTTGTTGAATTAGTGCAACTCTTAAAAAATTTGGAAAAAATTTAGATAAATCAAGAGAGAGAGAGAGAGGTGGGGGAGAGAAAATTTTAGAATGAATAATATAGGGAGAGCAAAGTTTCGAAGCAATATTAGGATTTTTAATTCTATTGAATGATCTATTTATATATCTATTTTTTTTTTTACAAAAAAAGAAAAAATCCTATAAATCGAAAAGTAAGAAGATGAGAGAGAAAATGAAAAGGATAAGAGAAAAGAAAAGTCGAAGTTATATAGGGAATGATGAAATAAGGTGGTTAAAGATATAGGAGATTACTCAATAATAATATTCCATTTGTTAATTATTTTTAAGCAACAAAAGTAATTTCTTTCGAAATAAGTTTGATTGCTATAATTATACATGCAATTAAGTTTGAAAAAACTTGCAAAAAAATACAAAACAAACTCTACTTACAAAGTATGTAAACTTAGCCTTGTCAATTATATCTGATGAGACGGGTTCGTGTCAGGCCTTAATGTATTTGTGTCAAAAAATATTTCACTCATATCTAATTTATTTATTAATTTATGTCATATTAAATTCACCGTGTATCATGTTAACATATCGTATAATTAATTATTTTTTGTGTCTGAAGACATGAAATAATAAAAAAATGATTGACAATAAATATATTTGTATTTATGTCCAAAATTAAATTACAAATATAGATGAAAGAAAAAGAAATTTAAACACCAGTTATATTGAACACAAGCAGTGGTTGACAATAATAGTGGTGGTGAGAAATAGCGATGGTTGTGATGGGTGACGACGACCGATTATGATAGTGGCAACTGTGAGTGATAATGGTGATGGTGGAGGTGGGGGGTGGGGGTGATGGTGAGACAATGGCGGTGGTGGTAAATTTGCGACAATGGTGGTGGTGGTGGTGATGGTAATGGCGATGATGGTGATTGTTGTAGAAAAGGTGATGGTGAGGGTGAGGGTGAGAGTGAGGGTAGGGGAGGGGCAATAGGGGTGGTGGCAGGGTGGCGGTAGTGGTGGTGATAGTGAGACAGTTCCAAACACTTTTTTTATATATATATTTATGAGAAGTTATTAGTCCTATAAATATTTTTAAAAAATTGACTCAAACACACTTTTAGGGATCTATTTTTTTCATTAAAGTTGGGGTTTTAATATTAATTGTCAGATTAATTTT
>CM042185.1:799560-814954 GCA_023539305.1 Ilex asprella
GTCAGATTAATTTTAAAATAAAATTTAATAATATCTTAATAATAAAAAATAAAAATTATTTTTTTATCTTTTGATATTTAAATTGTATTGTAATTTATTATATAAATATTTTGACAGATAAAATAGTGTTGTCTTTAAGGAATGGGGTGTGCAGGGCAGGGCCTTCACTGTTCATCAGTTTGGGACTTTGCGAAGAAGGTCCAAAAAGGTCGAGTGGCCGAAACGGACGATCCGAAGAACCCACACATTTTCTCTCTCTAAAGCCCACACCCTCTCTCTCTCCCCCCCCAAAACCCCTCTACGTTTACGTTTCTTCTCTTTGTAGACTTGGTAAAAAATACCATACAAGAAAAGTTCTGTTTTGGTTTGGCCCGCTCTATTCTTCTCATTTTTCTTGGTTTTTCCTTTTGATTTCGTAACTGACGATCTCAGAGTTCTTGCTCTGGTCTCCGATCAATGGACACCATTTAGACACAATCAGGTATGGCTTCCCTAAAAAATGATTGTTTTTTTTTTCCCCATTTCTTCTTACAATTAGATTTTTGGTTGATCGATAGATCAAGGAACTAAATTATTAAAAAAGATAAAACTTTTGCAGAACCCAAATCTAAAGAAGAAAAGTTTCTAAGGTGTCAGAGAGGTTTGATCATGGCGGTTGTTGAGAATGTTGCTGGGTCATCGAATGGGACTGACTCAAACGTACCAAACGGCACCGATCAGTCAAAATCGAACAACACTAGCCCTTTGTTGAAGTCAAATGATCAAAATATCCACGTTAATCAGCAACAGCAACAGAAGATAACACCACCAACAACTGTTCAGGCCAACGGTCCTACTGGTAATAACAAGGCTCATCAGATGAGTGCAATCCAACAGCGGTACAGCATCAACGGCAATGGTATGGAGGATCATCACCGTCACAGAGTGAAGGGAGGTGTGAATTTCAGGGGAAATGGCGGAGATGATGAAGAAGAAGATGATGATGATGATGATGATGGTGGTGGGGAAGGGTTTAAGAGGGAGATGAGGGATTTGGCGGAAATGCTATCTAAATTGAATCCGATGGCCGAAGAATTTGTGCCGCCGTCGCTCGTGAACCACCATGGTTTGGTGCCACAGTCTGGTGGTCAGTTTGGTTATAATTCCAACAATTTTGTAGTGCACGCTAACTCTGGACTTGCCTATGGAAATTCCACTAGACGGGTATTTCTCTGATTATCTTCTTTTTTTCGTTTCCCCTTATGCTCCGTTTGGCTGCTGAGAAAATGTTGTTCTGTTGTACGAGGTAGCGAAATGTTGATACTTACCTTCTATTTCCTTTATTGGGTCAGATTAAAATAGGAAATTTTGCTTAACCGAGTACTATTTGGATTAGTTGAGTTCATGTATAATCAGAAACAGTCGGAGAGAAATATAGATATCCATAAATAAAACCATATATTTCTTAGCCACCAAACGGAGGATTGGCTATTTTATTGGATGTTCGTCTGTTTAAGTTTTAGTTTCACGAAGTATCTTGTGCTGATGGTTTGGTTTCTAGAAGAAGACTAACTATAGTCACGGGAAGAGAAGGATGAACAGCCGAACAAGTATGGCACAGCAAGATGATGTAATTAGGAGGACGGTTTATGTGTCAGACATCGATCATCAGGTTTGTAGTCATTTACATTTATGGGTTGCCCATCTTTAGGGAGTTCTATGACTTGGGGTTTTCAGTTTGTTTTAATTGTCAAACAATCTTTGAGCATTTGGTATTGTTTTTTGCTTTGATTGTAGGTAACTGAACAGCAACTTGCAGCACTTTTTATCAATTGTGGACAGGTAAATGTGGGCTTTAAGATATTTTAACCCTTTTATTTGTGCTAATGGAGGATTACTGATATGAATGATTCTTCTCTATGTTCTCTGCTGAAGGTGGTCGACTGTCGTGTCTGTGGTGATCCTAATTCTGTACTCCGTTTTGCCTTCATTGAGTTTACTGACGAAGGTATGTTGATAACCTTAGTACTTGAAATATATTTTTGATGAATTTGGGAGGTGTTACGCACGTTGTATTTAATATGCTTGCAGAAGGTGCTATGAATGCTTTGAGTCTAGCAGGGACCATGCTTGGATATTACCCTGTTCGTGTGCTGCCTTCAAAAACTGCAATTGCACCTGTTAACCCCACATTTTTGCCAAGGGTTAGATGATTTGTTCACTATGTTTATGTTCTTAGGTGTAGCATACATTCTACGTGCTTTGAGATGTTTTTCAAAACTGAAAACATATAAGAACCATGTTGGTACAAAAGTTATTTCTTTTTGCTTGAAACAGTCGGAAGATGAAATGGAGATGTGTGCCAAAACTATTTACTGTGCAAACATTGACAAGAAGGTAGTTTAGAATCTAAATATCACTTGTTAATACAATCAGAGGAAATTGGTTGGAAACTTGTTTATGATTTGTGTGATTCTTTGATGCAGGTTACTCAAGCAGATGTCAAACTCTTTTTTGAATCCATGTGTGGAGAGGTTTGTAGCTACTTATGCAACAAATATGAGAGTGCTGCTTCTTTTCGAAGTTCTAACTATATGTGATGAAATGTGTTACCTACTGTAGGTTAACCGCTTGAGGTTGCTTGGAGACTATCAGCATTCCACTCGTATTGCTTTTGTTGAGTTTGTAATGGTAACTACCATGAGCTTTTCACTTTTTTTTTTTGCTAGATGTGTTTGTGTGCAACAATAGCATTGCTCTCCATTTTCAGGTACAATCTGAAAGGAAAATTATTAGGGTTCGAGTTATTCAAGCAAAATTTACATTAATTTAGTTGTGTGATTAATTGTTAAGAGTTCTGTTCATCATGTCAATTCTATTTAGCTTCTTATCTTCAGTTCTTTCATTCTGCATTGTAAATTTGCATGAGCCCACATGTTTATGTGGGTCACAATTTTCTATTATGCATGATGCCATGAACTGATTATGTCACACACTATGGAACTGGCTTTGAGAGCTGAGTTTGAATTTTGAATTGATAAAATTTGTCTTCCTTGTTTTTGGTAATATTTGCTGCGAACCAATTTTATTAGTGAATAGTATGATAATTTCTGCTGAAAGTATAATATAGAGGACATGTGTAGGTTTTTATCTTTTTTAGAGGTGGTAGATCGAGTATACAGATTTTTGTGAAATGGTTGGATGCTATGACTTCATGGATGTAGAAGAATTGTGACATAAAGAAATGGGAAAGGCTTTTGGATATACTCTCAGTGGTTGATGATATTGTGGAACATACTTAAACTTGGAATAGTTTTGTCATTTTCTTTTGAAATCTAGGCATTGAATTATGTTAGGAAATGACGAGTCTTTAGGGATGCATATTGAAATAGGCAGCTAAGTTGAAAAAGACTATTCTCAACCATTTGGGTTTTTAGACCATTTTTCAACATTTTGGGTGGGGCATTCTCTTATGGGAAGGAGATGTTTGTGGGCATTCTCAAGCTGGAGTAGCTTTTTTTTGAGAGGTGGGGTTGCAAATCGTTCATTGGCTTGTGGGCAAATTTGAGCAAATCAAAAGATGTTTACCAGGCGCACCTTTGAGTCTTTGCTTTAGTGAACAATCCTAAGAGTCGAGGAGTGGTATGGGGTCCTTGAGTGTATTGATGTTTATGATAGATAATCTGCTACAAAAGTATTCATGCTTAGGGCTAGCCCTAATTCTATAGCATTGGTAATAGGTTTGATAATAGACATGGTTAACTGAATGACCCAAATGTAAGTGCTTTATGGACTTACAAAGTGAGGCAGGCTTCTGTCTGGTTTTTGGCTGGGTGTTGTTTTTCCTATTTGCTTTCTCTGCCATTCCTGTCAATTTGTTCACTTTTCTTCTGCACCTGATATTGCTAGATGTCTTCCTACCTAGAATTGAAGTCTGGTTCATGTTAGAATATCCTGACCAGTCCGTAATAATCCTTTGTACAGAGTTCTATATATCTGAAAGGTCTGCATCTGCATTGTAGGCTGAGCAAATTGTTGATGAATGTAATGTGTTGTTTAAGATCGACCTTCTTATCTGTTATTATTCTTATGACTTTGCTTGAAGTTATGGGTTTTTACATTCTTAGCTGATTTATCTTGGACGATTGTGTAACATTTTGTGCAGTGGGATTTGTCTCTTTCTTTGTGGCTTGTTCTATGGATTATATATATGTGTACTGCTGGGCACAAATGCAAGTTGTGACTATGGTCTTCCCTCTATTGCAGGCTGATAGTGCAATTGCAGCTCTGAACTGCAGCGGTGCAGTCTTGGGATCACTGCCGATAAGGTCAGTAATTCGAATTATGTATCTATCCATGTGTTTATTAGTTTAGTTCTTCATTTTTCTGAAACTGCCTATTTTCTTATTGTTGTGACTATGCAGGGTAAGCCCATCAAAGACACCTATTCGGCCTCGCGCTCCTCGCCCATCCATGCACTGAACTATCCTTTCATTTCTTCTTAACTGATCTTCTGCAGATAAATATATCTACCTATACATATATAGATACAGAGATACTCTTAAGGTACTTTGTGCCACCTTTGTCGCATTTGTTTCTAGTTTTGTCCTTTGCTTCTCAACCTGCGATGTACCACCTGTAGGGATTTATTTATGGTTGTCGTGTAGGGTGTAGAGTTGGACAGAAATCCGAGCCTCTGAGTTGTTTTAAATTTATGTTTCAATGCTGGATTCAGCAGCCTCAAAAGTAGTAATACTGTTCAAATGTTTCTAACATGAAGATTCTTGAAAGACACAACAGTAATTGCGTTTCTGTTCTGTTCCGTATTTGTCTACACTTGAGTATTTTGCATACTAGCTGTTCTGAGTTCTTATTCAATATTTTGGGTGGATGGATGGTACCTTGGTACCCTTCTCAATTTTAGTTGCTCCTTTTCTAACCAACAACATACCCAACTTTTTCGCAGGAAAGTGAGGCTTTTCTCATATTGTGGAAACTCTCTTTTTTATGTTCGATCAGGTCATGAAATTGACCTGATCTTCAAACATCATTGCAACATTTTTCTGTTGATATTTTGTTTTTCTTCTTCTTTGACATCCTGGGAGTTGAATTCAAGACGGCATTGCTTTGTTTTTTCTTCTTGAGATATATATATATATAGAGTAAAGGTCAGACAAGGTGTTCTCTGTTGAAAGGTCAAGGGATAAGATTTGTGGTCTTTGTATGTATGTTGGAGAGTACTTCCTAGGAAAACTGGTAGTTATCCGTTTTCTCCTCAAAAGCTTTTCTTCCAAACAGGTCATTTATTGTTTCTTGGTGTGGGTGTGTGTCATTGCCATCTGCGTAGATGATGAGATGGCTAACGGAACCCTTTACCAAGTATTTTGTTTTTATATAGATAGAAGCCTTTATTAAATAAGCAATGATGCAGCCATCAAATGCTGACAAACTTAACTAATGAGGGCTTGAAAAGCACTTTGTTTCTACTCTCTACAATTTTATGAATAATTGCTCTCATACACAATTGTTGTGCTGCTGATGACGACGCCTCCTGCAACAAGAGATGTTGAGAGACGTCACCGGCAAACGGAGGCATGAAGCGTGAAACTGAAAGTGGAAGATGTTGTTTTCTCGGGTCAACCCTGTTTCCACCAGCATAAAACAGGATTGCTATAGATCTTTATTTGGTTAATTTATAGTAATTGATTTTAAAAATAATAAAATAATCGTTGCTCATAGAAATATAGTGTCTTCTGACGGGGTTGTGAATTCATTTAGATAGTCCGTGACAGAAAATTTAATTAAGTTTGTTGTTCTAGAAAGGGCGAAAAATATTTTAGTAGTTACTTTACGTAATACACGAACTCGTGAGAATTTATGAGGGGATGCCCTCCTTGCGGTTAAGGTAATTGATCAACTAGTAACGATTCTGACTTCATGAAAGCGAGTTACGCTGAAATGCCGGATTGTACTTAGCTGACTCAACCTTCTGATAAGATTTAAGAGGATCAATTTGACAATTAAAACAACATTGACCCTCAAGTTGTGGGTAACTCTAGAAGAAGATTTTTGTGTTTTTGGCAACTTTTTTCCCTACGCAACCCATAAATTGGGCCTTCCACATTTCCCAGGCCAATCCCACCCCCAACTGCCCCTAGTAGGGCTTCAATCCTGCCCATCTCCCTAGGGCTTTGAGGACTACATGTACGGCCAAATAGGAGAGTTTTTACGACTCGAAATAATATAGATGAATTGTAAATTTAGATGTCTGGAATTCTAATTTTGATAGGTTATGAGAGATTTATTCCTTATGAATATATTAATCTTGGCGTGGATGAGTTGTTTTTGACCGAATTAAATAGAGGATTAATTAAAGTAAGCATAAATTGACTCGAATACCTCTCACTCTTCAACCCAAAAAAAGAAACTAACAGTTGGTGTGTGAAAACAATTGTATTTAGCATTAAACCCAAGCTAGGAGATAGTGGGGGATCGGTCCATTCGGATCTTCTCTTTTTTATTATTAAGCCAACAAAGCTAGTAAACAATTCTAAAGAACTAGAAAGGGCAGTGGCACTTTTGTTGGAATAGCAAGATCTTTTTCTCACATTTCCGTCCTCCTCTCTACCAAATGTGAGGATGCCAGTCTCTTAGTGGACGACACAACAACGCCATCTGCAAGCACTTAAACACTAATCTATTGCTTAACTGGATGTAACCCTAATGAGTGGATCTAGTACTTGAACAATACCCAAAGATTAAACACGTAAGTTTTGAGTTTAAGTTTCTTGGTAGCACAAACTTAAGTTTTAATTGATATGTATAATTTGTGAGTGATTATGTATGATGATGCATAAATTGGACTCGTGTAAGATCAACAGTCGAGCGTATGAAGACGTGTGATTAATAGACAATAAATAAGACGATAAATGACAAAACAGTAAATAATGAGTCAATACACAGATATATAGTGGTTCAGTCTGAGTGACCTACTCTACTCTCGGAAACAACAACGGTGGCCGATGACTTTTTATTGATGAATTGAGTAACAAGAGAAAAAACTCCGAGAGAGGTGTGCTCAAGGAGATGTACAATAGTCATGAGAGAGAAGCTATGTGTGTAGAGAAATTTTGATGAGATACCAAAGTGTCTCTCTCCATATGAAGAGATCTTACAATTTATAGATATGGAGAGGTAGTGACGTAAGAGAGATGACACTACTTTTTCGGAGAGGATAGTTACAAAAGGTGAGTACAATTAAGATAGAATTGATCTTCATGAGTGCATATTCTAATAATCTCTCTCTCACATGTTTTTATATCCCTGTACTCCTTGGATCTTAGACTAGGTCAAGTTGGTGAACCGGTCTTGGGCTGTCTTTGTAATGGACTTGATTTGTCTTGACTTACTCAGTCAAACCCAAATAGATTTAGGCTCATCAATGTATATCTAAAATTTGTATCGTAATAAAAAATTTTAAAGACACTTGATTGTAATGATTTTTTATTATTTAATATGTAAAAGCAGCTGACAGTAAGCCCATCGCTCATTCTTTGATACCTAAAAAGCTACACTTCCTAACTATCCCATCTCTCCTGCTTCTAACCAAACCACATATTATGTCAACTGCACCTCAGCATTATGTCACTCACCAAAAACATTTTCAAAACACTTCAAATGCAGTTCTTTATTAATTTTTGTCCGTATTCATCAGCACCTTATAGTTGTTATCTTAAAGTTGTCAATCCGAACAACCAATTTCATCATACTGTGACTTCATATAACCCATAATTTTTAAGCATATACAACGTTTGAGGTAATTGTATAAATCATCGTCTCCGCCATGGAGATTTTTTCAGTATGGTTCCAACTTTTTCTTTAGGAGGACCAGTCTATGACTATGGACTACGGTGGCGCCCAAACCCTCCGGTCAAGCCACTTGTGCAGTGATTAACAGCATGATGGTACCAGGCCTATTCTACGAATACAGCACAAGGATGAGTAATAGGGTTGGCAATTAATTATGTCGTTGAGTTTGCTTCGTTTCGTATCCCAATTACTAAATTTATATACCAAATATTTATAATCGTATATAGTTAGGTTCGTGTGTAATACATATAATAGTTATTGGGGTTTGCAAACCTAAATGTTAAGCAAGTTTAACGAGTCTATCTGATTGTCACCGGCATTTATTAAGATTAATTTAAACCCCAGTCTATGAGTAATGCCAATGCGCAACCTTCCACTAACCGACCCCTCTTGCATGCGTGTTGACGTCCACTCCCTCTTTCTTTTGGGCTCCCAACCCCAACCATCATCCCTTTCTAAACAGAAAGATTACTTTTTTTCTATACCCCTCCACTCCTCCCCAAAACAGCCCATCATTTCTTAACATCTCATATTCATACCCATCTTTCACTCTTGTACAAATCTCTTTTTCTTTCTCCCCATTTCTGATCCTTTCCACCTACACATTAACTCCTTTTTCTTGTTCCTATAATCTTTTACTCTTTGAACTTATTTGCAGAGAAATGGGCAATTGCTTTGCTCTCTGTAAAACCATTCAGAACTTCTGTGCAGGAGCTTCAGCAAGCAAGCATCAAAAAGTTTTGCAGGTTGTGAAGATGGATGGAAAGATCTTAGAGTTTACAGAACCAATTGTAGTGAAAGATTTACTGGTAAATTTTGTGGGTTTGGGTGTTGGTGCTTCAAAGAAAGCTTCCCAGCATCTTCCTCCTAGCTACGAGTTGATGTTGGGGAACGTATACTATCTTCTTCCTTTGATGGGCACTGTTCAGACTATTGTTAGCCCTGCTGGTGTTTCGCCACCGGATAAAAGAGAACAAGAAGGTAGTGTTAAGAGGATTAAAGTTGTAATAACAAAGCAACAGCTTCAAGAGTTGTTATCAAAACAGATATCAGTTCAGACCGTTCTGTCAGGGCTTGAGAAGAAGACACATCTTTCGGGTGATTCTTCAATTAGTTGGAGGCCTAACCTTGAATCCATTCCTGAAGGAATCGAGGTATGTTCGATGTAGGAAAGTAGTTAGGTGCTCTGGTATTTGGCTAGTCATGTTTCACGGACTACTGTTATGTAAAAAACAGGACATACAGAGGAAGAAATAGATGTAGACTAGGAACAGAAGTTGCCTCGGGAAAATGTGTTGTAACAACATAAGCAGATCTCATCAGATTCTCATTTAATCAGTTCAATGCATGCATGAAACGAAACATTGCATATGATTTACGAATCACTCTGTTTCGAAGCAGTCCTGAAAACAATTGGCAGGCGTTCGCTGTTGTTTCTCTTTCAGAGAACAGACTATTTCTTTTTTTTGTGGCTAATGTTTTCAATTTTCAGTCGAGTTTCGTGATCACTGTGAGTACAATTCAATCCTACCTAACATTTATATAACCTGAGCGGGTGATTTCTCGCACAATAGTGTGAGATAACAACACTCTGATTAATACTTGAAAGAAGCTCTCTGCCTAGGGAATGACGAAAACCTGACACTCACGAAGAAAGATTAGAAGGGAAGCTGAAGGTCTCTCTGGCAATTCCCTTCCGATGCTAAAATTAATCTTAGAGGAGGAAAGAAAACAGTGTAAATGCTAGCTTTGTAGAACGTACCCCTTTCCCTCTTGTCTAAAACCACTATTTATACCTTCTTGGTAGGTGAACATGACTATTGAGAGCATCAAGCTATTCCCTTTTGGCAGGAGAATCCCCGATTGGCTCACACCTGGGACAACAGGGATTATCCTTTGATTTGATCACGTAGACAGACGTCAAACAGAGTACCTACTTTTCCTCGATTCTCGATTTTTCGCTTGCATGTTTATTTGATGAACGTTAATGGCATTAACCCCTTGGCATCCAAACCCGAGCTGATCATTAAAATTAGCTCCGCCAGAGAATTTCTTTCTAGTGTCAACTTGAGTGTTGCTATCTCAACTCATAGACCAAGAATAAGGTTCATGAAGCAGTATATTTCAAGTCGTTGTTAAGCCATATCCTAATCTATACTTCAAATTGGAACCCAAAAACATTCTTGTGGGTGCCCAAATTCCTCCATATGCTCAATTGGATAGAAGTTGTCACAGCATTGAAAGTGATTCAGGGACCCGAAGGGGGTCTTAATGGTCTCAAGGATTTCCCAAATGAAAGTGGTAAATTGTCAAGGCAATGACCAAAACAGGGAAAAAGAGAGCATTTTATGTGCAATTTGCTCTAATGCAGCATATGACTTGCAATATTTCAACGAGCCATGATGTTGGGATAAAATCTGCAAACTCAATCTTAACTCGATCTTACATATATACATGGACTATAGTACACATCGATAAGAGGGAAAAAAAGAGCTATTAACACTCGCATACACCACAAACTGAGTAAAGAAATTGAAACAGAGACAGCCTCGTAAAAACCCACAAAGATTTTACTGAATATCTACATCAATAACCTTGCGCTCCACCTTGGTCTTGGGAATGGAGATGAAAAGAATTCCATTCTTGAGTTCTGCTTTGACTTCATCCTTCTTGCAATTCTCCGGGAGCTGAAGACGAAAGTCGTAGGAGCTGAATCTGCCTGACCATGAATCATCTCCACCTTCTTCCTTCTTCTTCTCTCCTTTAATGACAAGCACATCATCCTCCACAGAAACCTTGACATCTTCCTTGGACAGTCCAGGCATATCGAAACGCATCTTAATCTCATTTTCATCTTCTTGAATTTCCCAGGGGGTACGTATCTCCCCGGTCGATAGTTTCCTTGCAGTGAATGGGAATGTCAGGGTGTCGTCAAGTAGTCGGTCTATTGTGGTTAGCATTTGGCTCATTGTTCTCATTGGAGAAAAGGGATCCAATAGTCCTGTTACAGAGTCAGATACTTGTAAATAACAGAAAATTCTGTTCATGCAATTAGTGGTTACTTGTGATTTCTTACAATATCATGAAAGACTAAGACAAATTTAACCATACATCGTTAAATTATTTTGAATTTGACACCATTTAAGCTTGAACAGAACCAATCCTTCTGTTGTCATTACATTCTTAATGGGTAAACAATTAAACTCCAACTGGGTTTTCAAGTCTCTTACAAAGGCAATTTCTGAGAAGATGGGGACCTATAATATCACTAAATTATGCTAAAAATGGGAGGAAATCGGAGCAAGTAGACTTACCGAAAGGAGAGAGATCAGTCACCGCCCTTTGAGGCCGGCGTTCAACGGCAGTCCCTTGTTTGTCGCCTTTATTACTGATCTGAACATCCACCGATGTCTCTTTGTCATCTCCGGCCGCCCTAGCTCTCACGACAGACAACCTAGAGGGCTTTCTTGTATTACATGCAGACGGAAAGAACACAGAGCACGGCCTAAATGTCTTATCCGAAGGGTTTAAACACTTGTTTGACACCAGAGGTGAGGTAGAACATGGCAAAGTTTTTGTAGCCATTCGCGTTCAGAAAGAGAAAACCCAGCCAAAGGAATGAACAAGATTGGAAGCGGTCTGTGTAGTGTGAACTTTCACCGAAGAAGTTTAGAAGATGCGAGAATGGGTGGGGATAGATGTCAGTTATATATAGGCAGAGTGTGGAAGTGTAACGAGGAATCGTGAATGTTTGAGACAACGAAGGCTCTGGAGTCTGGACCCATGCAAATCTTGTCACCATCCACCAATAACCAGTGGATTTTTCGCTCTTTCTCTCCCGTTTTCTCGTTCATTCGGAAAAGTTCGATTCTTCGCGTAAGCACTGGGCTTTTTCGTCACTTTTTCGGTTTTTTTTTTAATTCTTATTTTTTAACATATAAGATGCCAAACGTTATATTTGAGTAATATTATTAAGATTTAATTTGTTAATTTAATTTATTATAATTATTAGATTAATCTTAGGCTCCATCAAATATTGAAATCTCTAATTTAATAGTTACAATAAAATTACATCATTAAACCAATAACCGAGATAAAAATTTTATGTTTCAATAGCATTATTTTATATTTTATCACATGATTTGAAAACTTTCTTCTAGTTTTAAAGAGAATTAAATATTTTCAGTAATTTAATATCATATTTTCTATTGTCTAATGTAATCTTTGTGGTCACTCTATTACCCCCGAAATTATTTACATAAAAGTTGTTGTTTTCTAACCATAGTTAGCATGTATCTCTCTCGATCTTATTTTGGTATATTAATGTTATTTGAACATAAAAATTTAACATAATTTATTAACCTAATAATGTGATTTCATTAGAACCATTGAATTAACACTAAATTTCAATGTTTGATATAGCACACAATTAATTCAAATGTCAACATGAATTAAGTCAATAAATTAGGTTCCAATAACATTACTCATTTTAGTATCACATAGTAGACTCCCACCTCAACTCTATCTTGCTTATCAAGTACTCTTGTACTATGTGATATATATACGTTCATGAAGGTCTAAATTAGTTTATGTACATTTTGACTAATTATTTTTTCAATGTAATCAAAGGTAGGTGATCCACACCAACACTAGAATATTTATGTAAGAAATAAATCTTTTATGACTTTGACCCCAATAGATTGTCAAAATTCGGATTCTAGACATTTGAATTTACAAGTCTCTACTATCACTAGAGTTATCCCTTAGATTTTATGTGATATATTTCAACAGATATGTAAACCCCCACATTCTTATCTTTGTATAGCAATGTAATTATTTTTGAAATGCTAATATATGTAATGTTGTATGCATGAACTATGTAGATTGTAAGAGTAGAAATACAAATATTAGTTGAGGTAACAAGGTATGTTGTAGAAGTTTGGAAGCATTTCGAAGTGAAAACACACTTTAGCGAGAATTTGAATAGGAAGGAGTTTTGATACATTCTTAGTGTTTGGATCATAACTTTTTTACTTTGACTTCTATTTCATCTGAAATTTTGACAGTAGATAATAGACTTTTAGGGTTACAAAAGAGTATTTCACGAAAATTTTTCGAATCAACCTCTAAATGTGTCAAAACTTCACTGGAAATTTCAGCAGAAACTGGGATGACGTTCGAACATGAATCGACGTTCGAACGACAGTGAGTTCCCGTATTTTGGTGTCTGTAGAGCTCTGATGAAACTTCAAAAAGTACTGGAAGCAACCAACGTTCGAATGCCAAAGTAATGTTCGAACGTGAATCAATAATTTGCACTATTGACGTTCGAACGCTTAATTGACATTCGAATGTGACTTACGAATTTGAGTTTCAGAATCGCGCACAACATACCATTTCTTCTCCTATAAATATATAAGGACACCTCCATTAACCCCATTTCAATATTTCTAACCCTAGAGAGGCTTAGAGAGGAAGAAAGAAAGAAAAAACAAGAAATTAAACTGTTAATTCAAGTTGGAAAAGATCAAATCTTCAAGTTTTCACCCAAAACCAAGAAAGTAAGGTAGAAATTTTCCACCATTCTTGTTCATTAAGGCTATGACATAAATATATGTATATTTTGACTCTCAATTCTATATATATATGCTATGAAATCATTATTTCTTGATCCTCTTGTAAATATTATCATATTTTAAAAGAAGCTGTGGTGGAATAGCCATGAAACCCCTTTTTCTTGTCTTGAAAACCCTAGTTTTCAAGAAAGATGGTTTTTTCTCTCAATATTCATTTGTTTTTGATTTAAAAAACTCTAGTACTTTATATTGAATAATAAAATGGTATTTTTGATGATCTCTTACATATTTTCTTAAATTATTTTATTGGAATAATGCATGTAAAATTTGAAAATTTTTGAATTTGCTTATGATTTGAGAAAATGAGTTTGTATTGTATCTCTTGTGGATGTTTGGATGACCATGGGTGGAGTTGACCGGATATCGTAGAGTGAGTTAGATGCGTTTCTTACTTTGTGTGGGTTTGAATGTTCCCTATCACTCATAGTGGGGTTGATGTCTTGCGAGGACCAAATCACTATTTACTCACGTGTTATCGAGGCTGAGAATTAGTATACTATTCTTAGGTTGGATCGTCCCTGCCGATGCGTCGGTATATGCCCTTTCTAAAGTTGTGTATCCTTTTGAGGATTGGATGTGTGTGTGTGAGCTAGGATATTCTCGATGTGTTTATTCATGCGATGTCATACATCATACTTGAGATACAGTTAGGCAAAATGATACATATACATAATGTTGTAAAAAATACAAGTTGTGGCATGATATATATTGTGGGTAATGTTATAAATGGTGGGTTATGATTCAATGTTAAAAATGGTTTATTGTTGAAATGACTGATTGTGGGAATGGTTTAATATTGGAAGGGTTTATTACTTGAAAATTGGTTTTACTTATTCATTTAATTATTGCTACTGCGTAACCTTGACATCCGTTGAAATGTCACTATTTTATTTCAAAAGTTACATATGATATTTTGTAAAAGGAGACCGACCTACTTTCTATGTTTCAAAACCTTGTTCAAGTTTGGAAGGATTTTCCTACAGAGCTTAGTGCTCACCCCTTACAAACAATATCTTTTTCAGATTATGGTCTAGAGGAGTAGCTCAGAGTTGATGAGCCGGTACATTGAGAAGCTCTAATAAGTGGGAACATGGATTCTGAGGTGGACGTTTAGAGCTATATTTCCTTATGTTCTAGACTAGGAAATTCATTTTGAGATAATGTTCATGTTAATATTTTCGTTATTCCACTACAAGATAGTAGTTGATTTTTGGGATGTAATTGTCATAGTTGAGCATATTCTTTTAGATAATCTTGTTTATATTGTGGATAATGAATGAAATTATCTTTAGTTATGAATTTCATTTAGTTGCTCTCATGATGTGAATGATTTTAGATAGTAATGTCGTCCAAGGGAGATTTTGGGGCGTTATAAGATCCCTTCTGTTAAAACAAAAACTCACACAATTAAGGTAGTATTTGATAACTAGGTGTTTTCGTTTTCGTTTTCGTTTTTTTTTTCATTTTTTGGTCAAAAAAAAATTAAAATCATGCTTGGTGAATGTTTTTGTTTTTGTTTTTGTTTTTTTAATTTTTCTGTTTAAAAAACAAGGCTAAAATATGGAAACATTCAAAAAGATGTTTTTGAAAATATAAAAAAAAACGCACGAAAGGAATTTAATGAGATGTGGACTTCGATCCTCCTTAGCAACAAAATATGAATGGTTTTGCTTGAGTATATAAAAGGCCATCTCTCTCTTCAAACTCTCATATCTCTGTCGTCTCTTTCTCTCTCTCTGCTGAAGTTGAAGCCGAAGCCACGAAGACGAAGGATCCAAACTCCATCTCTCCCTTCTCCCTCTATCACTCTCGCTTTTGCTCTCTCTCTCTTTCTCAACCTTCTCTATTTTGGTGGTGGTGAGGGATTTTGGGGAGGTGGTAGGTTTCGCTAGTGGTGATGGGGTTGGTTG
>CM042185.1:815054-838029 GCA_023539305.1 Ilex asprella
TGGGGCGTGGATGAAATTTTTCCAAAATAAAATTGTAATACCATACATTTAAATTTTATAATTTTTTAATATGATACTAAAAAGAAAATTGTGATACCATATCATAATACATTTAAATTTTATAATTTTGGTGGTTTTGATTAAAGTTTTGGGATTTGTTTATAATATTTTTTAAAGTTTGAATTATAATTTTTTGCACTAAATTATAATTTTTGTGATAACTAACGATCGATCCTAAAAATATTAAGATCGATTATACATTTTTTAAGATCGATCACAAGGTGCCCTAAAATAATCATCAAAAGTTATAAAAAAAATCCCAAAAATTGCATTGCTTAATTATACAATGCATAAGATTTTTGTCATTAAGGGATTTAGACTTGCAAAATATTTTTTCCATGATTCGAATTGTAATCTCCAAGGCTTGTTCATAGCTCTAAAACATTCTGTGTTAATCCAAACGGAGGAATTAATTTCCATCTCACACGGTCCATCATTAACTGGCATCCCACCTCCAGTTTCTTTTATCCCCCCTCACTTCAACCCTCTTTCATTTTCTTTGTGGTTCTATTTACTTAGTCAGCATTCCTCTATGGAATCCACTTTCTCTTGTATTTTCATGGTTAGATTACTTTCTTAACAAGTAATTTCATTCACAGTTCATGCAACTGATCAGGTCAAGCTTTAACAACCACTAAACTGAAGTGCAAAAATGGAAAACCTACCACACTCACATCACCATTTACAAAAGGGTAAGAGGATTACTGAGGGGCAAAAAGGAAATAAAACTAACAAAAGCAGAAAAAAAAAACATACGATTCTGTTTAGCCAACTAAATTAGACTTCACTTTGTTAAGTTTTCTCTCCACTCATGAAAGTGGCTAGCAATGACACCCATTTTGAGCACCCCTTAAACGTGCAATCTTCCACAAGTGGTTCCGGAATAATTTGACCACATACTGGTGCAATCTTGATTGAGTAATGTTATTGAGAATTAAAAATTTGACATAATCTGTTGACCTAATGATATGAATTCATTGTAATTGTTGGATTAACACTAAATTCTAATGTTTGATGGAGCCCATAATCAATCCAATGGTTATTTGTAATATAAAATATGATAGACTTCAATAAACTCATTCAACAGGTTCAAATAAACTCATCCAACGACCATTAATATTTCTCTTAAAACCATTTACATAGCACCGTGTCTTAGGCATGGATTACCCTTAGTGATTAATAAATTAGGTGCCAATGGTATTGCTTATATTGATTTTGGGTTTAATGAGTAGCTTTGAGATCACAAATTATCTAGAATTTTTGGTATGAATTAAGCTTTATTAAGATCATTCGGATAAGATTTTATTGAGTGGTGTTATTTTTTTTACTTTACTGTTTCTTAATTTGTATACCAATCAAGAAATGTCTCATTTTTCAAAACTCGGGGTACTGTTTTAATTGGTTGAGTGAAGAAGGAGAGCAAATGCAAAAGGAAATGGCAAAAATGAAAAGAGATTGCAAGAAGAAAATGAATCATCCTGATCACATCAATCTCATAGTCAGAAAAGAATCCAATAAAGTCCACATTGATTACATATCACATTTCCACTCACAAAGAATAACATTGACTATGTATATACATATATATACTGTAGGCAACATTCTTAAAGTAGTGTGCTATTATAACGACATTAAAATACGGTCAAGAAGACAAAAGTACCCTTCCCTCTCTATCTCTCTCTCTCTCTCTCTCTGTCTCTCTCTCACACACACACACATTTAGTGAACCAACACTTGGAACCACTACCAAACATACCATCTCAAGTGTCTTTCTAGCTTTAGGACCAGTTGGAGGAAAGTGGGTTGTTTTCCTCTCTTTTGAAGACTCAGTAGCTTTTGCTTTTCCTTTACTGCCTCTCGATCTATGGATACTGGTCAGTGGCCACAGGTAAAGAAACCATGTTTTCTCTCGCGCAAATCATGATATCTTCTTCCTTTAGTTGAGATTTTCAAGGCTAATTTAGAAACTTTTTTTTTATTATTGTTTTGAAATTTTTTTCTTGTTGATGGGTAAATTCTCAAAGGTTACTACTTTCTAGGAGATGATGATGTTCAGCACCCACTAATCTTTGAATTTATGTAACTATGGTCTGAAATCTTTCATTTTTTCTTGAAAGTACTGCACTTTTTCTTTTCTTTTTCCATCATCTAATAAAGGACCGGAAAAAAGCTAATATAGTTTGTTTTATTGCTGGTTGTAATCTTCAAACTGTAAAGCAATTACCTAGTTATCTCTGTCTTGTTTGTCTGCTACTGCTTTCTTTCTATATCCAAATACAAATTCTTTGGATGAGAAATTCTTTGTTTCGACTATGTAGTCATGGCCTTTTTCTTGTCTTTCTATGTTCTTCCTTTCCTCCTTTTTTTCCCAGGGGATTGGAGTGATGAAACCAGTGGAAGGCTCAAGGCCTATGGTAGAGAGGAAGCCAAGGCCACAAAAAGAACAAGATGTGAACTGTCCACGGTGCAATTCAACTCATACCAAGTTCTGTTACTACAACAATTACAGTCTCTCTCAGCCAAGATACTTCTGCAAGACTTGTAGAAGGTACTGGACTGAAGGTGGGACTCTGAGAAATGTCCCAGTTGGAGGAAGCTCAAGGAAGAACAAGAGATCTACTTCATCATCATCACCAGCTTCATCAAAGAAGCTAGCTGATCATGATCTGGCCCCACAAAGAATTTCTCAGTCTGCTTCTCAAAACCCTAAGATCCATGAGGGCCAAGACCTCAACCTAGCTTACCCGCCCTCTGGTGATTACAATAGCCTCTCTGAATTCATTGGGTTACCCTACAGTAACAACAATATAAACCCTAATACTTCAGCAACATCATCTCATCTCTCTACCATGGAACTTCTCAAGATTGGAATTACTTCAAGAGGACTGAATTCTTTCATGCCGATGTCGGTTTCTGATTCGAGTACAATATACTCATCTGGCCTGGGTTTACCAGAATTTAAACCAAGCCTTAACTTTTCATTAGATGGGTTTGAAAGTGGCTTTGGAAGTCTGCAAGGGGTTCCAGAGACTAGTGCAAGACTTCTCTTTCCTTTTGAGGATTTGAAGCCCGTTTCAACCACAACTGAATTAATTGAGCAAAATAGAGAGCAAGGAGAGTCTAATGCTTACTGGAATGGAGTAATAGGTGGAGGGTCATGGTAATTGCATGTCTAGTAAAAAAAAACAGAAGAAGAAGAAGAAGGTGGTGTTGTGTTTTCCTTTTCTTCCAGGTTGGGGGAGACTTGTTTGAGGTTTGATCAAGACTAACAGATAGAACCTTTATCTTTCTATTGGGGCTCTATCTGGAGATAGATGGCTCTTAAACTACTTGTGCTTGCACCATCATGACCTTGGTTTTGTGTCTATTGTACGTCTTAAAGATGTTATTTTTCTCAATTCTGCAAGTCTTAATTCATGTTGATTTTGCCATAAATAAAGCTCCTAGATTTAGGTGCAAGAGTTGGTGAGATGTTTGAAGCTTGTGAGGAGCTAAAAAGGCATTGCTGTATATGTTTGCTTCAATTTTACAGAGACCATCTTATGTGGGTTGATCACTTGATTGGTAACTTCTTATTTAATCTCATTGCACTAGTGGTTCTCAATACTTTCCAGCAAGCTTCTTTTCTCTTTTTCTTTCTTTACATTTGGCAAACAGGTCAGGATTGCCAGCGTCATGTTTGTCTCTCGAGATTCTTCCAACCATTAAAGCACCTTCAGGAAGCAACTAGCTAGGATCTGGAGAAGAATAACAGTACAGGAGACAACTAGGTATGACCCATGATCAATATCTTCACATCACATGGTAGACCACTCAAGCTGCAGAATTTACATATAATCTTTTTATGTCCACTCAGTTCTTCGTACCCAGTCATCAGCTTGTTTCCCATTTCCATGAATGATCATTACTTTTGCTTCCATTTCACATTCGTTTCTCGAATCTCTATCACATATGAAGACATAGAAAAGCTAGCATGACTGGCATTCCCTTCTTTAGTTAAGAGTGGGACCCACAAACATTCCCCTCGGCAACTGTGTCGAAGAATTATCAGCTCCACTCATCAGTAAGTCATCTAGTAGAGGCCCTCTGTTTATTATATTATTATTGTTGACAGTCCAGCCTATATGATATAGTGTTAACCACTAGGGTTTTTTTATAGTGGTTGATATAGGCACACCACCCACAAATAGTGGTGGCCCCTTTCTTGCCAAACTTATATGTCATGATCTACTCCATAAATATATATATATATATATATATATATGTACCTGTTTTGAATCTTTTAATTCTGCTCTTCTGAATCTGTGGATGAGATTTTAAAAAATATTCAAGTCCTAGAATCCAAAGTTTATATATGAGGCTGTCCGTGGTCAAATTAATGCACCATTATATTTGAAACTTAACTCATCTTGACATCGGACTTAGATCATGATGTGTTTCTAATTTAACTAATCTTAGCGCCAAAAGCAGAAAGGCTACTTGTTTCGGATCAAACTATGGTTACATTAATCCGGAAATTCAGAAAAGAGCAGAAAAAATACAACAATTTCTTCAGTTATATCCTACAAAACCAAAAAAAAAAATTGGGGGAGGGGGAGGAGGAAGGGGGACTTGAACCCCTGTGCCAGAACTTTCAGCTATTTATGCCCTTCGAAATACAGCAATTTCTTCGAGTCATCACCTTCATGAGAGTCTTCACAAGTAGGTCTAAAGTTTTGTCAAGTTTCCGTTTTGGTTTAGACAGTCCACAACTTAGAGGTTGCTATAAAAGGTTAATAGAGCAGTAGGATTGAAACCCTTCAGAGGTATTGTGACGTTGACCTCTTCGATTGTTGTTCTCACCAAATCAAACCATGGATATCTTGTTACGTGCACACTTTGAGGAATTTAGAAAATAAATGAAAAATAGAATTAGGGAAGAAAATCGGCTTCGAGGGGTGTGAAAACCTTCAATGGTTCAATTCGAGAAGAACCAAATCTCCAAAACTTTCACAAGAAAGTTCAATACAATACTCAACATATTCATTTCATTGATAGGAAGACCTTTAAATACAAGATAATAAAACTACATTAATAACTAATTTGACCCATGATTTCATTATCTTAGTAACCACCTAAGAAACTACCCACAAAATACTCTACTACTAACTCACTTACTAAAATATCTACCTAATAACTACCTCTCATATTATATAAAAATATATTAAAAATATGTACATAACATATCTTCTCTGCCCGTTTCGGTGGTTACCCTTGTCAATCCTACAAAGAACCATGTGAGTTGTATTATGTGATCATTGTATTATGTGGCTTGTTGGAATGATCATTGTATTATGTGAGTTGAACAGTTCGATTGACTGCTCAAGCTCTATAGCAAGTTTCATTCTTTCCTTACATGATCGTAGTTAATCCACAAAATTATTGTCTATAATGCTGCATAGATGTGATAAATGGTAGACAAATAATTTATCTTTATTTGCTTATCCACATCCAAAAGTTCAATAAATTGTTACATGCATGGAATATTTCTCCACGATAAAGATGATTAGGATGAACTTATTTTTATCTTAAGAGATTAATGAGTAGTTGTTTGGACAGATAAGCGGTTAACATCATTACATGTAGACATTTACAAGTTTAATAAATTAACACATGCATGGGGTATTTGTCCATGATGATCAAGATGACTAGCAATTAGGTGATCAAGGGAAAGTGGTCTAACTATGGTGACCGTTGGAGTATAGTCTAGTTTATAAGAGTTTCTTTTTCTCTTTTTTCCCTTTACAATGACTTTTTTATTTTACTTAAACCACAAACATGTTTAGATCACTTTGTACTATTATTTGATTATATATATTGGCTCTACTCTTAGTTTGAGTATCTCATTCACTCACAGGTATCTCTAGTTGGTATCAAAGCAACCAACTCTAACTCTAACCCCAACCTTCTCCTTAGCCTCCGCCAATCATCGCAACTAGCAAAACAAACCAGACAGCTTAGACAATGCTTATTCACACTAAATTGATGAAAGGTCTGATCTAATAGCATTGATTTCTGTGATAAACTCCTTGTTTGTTCTTCGCAAAAATGGAAACCTAGAATGTCACTCTCACTAGAACAACCATTTCAAGATAACATTGCCTGAATACATTGATGTAAATAAATTTCCTTTCTGTTATGAATGAATGAATAATTTTAAAATCAACAAAAAAAAAAAACACTAATGAAATTCAGGCCCTGAACAATTCCGTTAAGCTAGCACTACTATATTGAAAATTGTTGTGTATCTATTTGGACCAAATTCTACATTTTTATGGAAAAAGTGATGAATGACATAGTCGATGTGGTATGTTCAGTTTTAAGAATTGTTATAGCCTCCAAAACAGAAGGAACGAAACATTTATCTTAAAATTTGCAAATGCAGTAATTACCAACACCAAATGCGCTCCAATAATTTAAAAATAGCAGTTGAGACAAAGAAGAGGCTGCGGAAGAAACTGTCTGGAGAAAGCCAAATTAATCATCGATGGAAAGATGCCCATAAAAGGGGGCATTAATTACAAGGAGAGGATGCAATCAAACCTATCAAAGACTCACAACTTAGACATTTTAGAAGTAGTTTTAGGCCAGAATTAAAATTAGGATTAGCCTTAGAGACTGTTCAACAGTCTCTTGTAACCCAAAGCTTTCCAAATTAATAAAAGTTTTTTCTCCTTTTGTTAATTGTTTTGCTATGATTTTTACTTGCTTTATTTCCATCGATTGTGATCATTCAATAAAGTTCTAAGACAAGACAATTGAACACAATATCAAGCAGTCACATGAGATCTTTGTAAAAAAAATTAAGTCTATTGATTATGGGATAAATCTTTTGTCGAGACTAACAATATCATATCTTGGTTTTTTGGCAAATGAGATAGTGATATGCATGTGTAGAACCTCTTTACAGTGTTTTTTTCACATTATTTTGTTGTTTGTGCAATCAAGGACTACACATAACTCAAACTAAAATCGATGTCAAAAAATAATTTTTTTGTACCAATAACCACAGTAAAACCAGCTGCATTAAGGTTGATTCGAAGATGATTTTTTTTTCTTTTTACTTTTTTGCTATTTAGTAATTGTTTCATCTGCCTGCCCATGGTTACCAACAATCGAGCGTAGCAGGCAGACGACTGAGCTTTCTATGAGTTCTTTCTTCGTGTGTTCATGTAGGAGTTGATGAGAAAGGATTAGAGTTCTTCAATTTGAAAGGGTGATATAATGTGAACCCCATGTTAAAACTCTACAGATATAAGAAATGAAGCATACATTGTTGTTAAGAAAATGACTATGAAGCCTGATTCAGTGATTTGGGGTGCATTTCTTGGGGGATATAATATTCATGGCGACGGTGATTTAGCTGAAGTTGCAGCACAAATACTCATAGCATTGAAATGAGAAATGAGACAAGAACAAGACCAAGACTAACATAAATTTTGATGCTCCATGTCTTATCTTGTGTTTACAGTCACAAAGCTATACATGAGAAATGCCCTTGAGAGAAATGGAACATCTGAGATTGACTCAAGCACCCTGTGAGCTTGAATATGCATGGCAGAGCAGTCAGTGTCTGTTGTGGAACCAAACGTGGCAGTGGCAGTGGCAGTGGCAGTCGCAGCCCATATCAATGAGGCAGATTTCTCACCCCAAAACCGCCTAATTTCTTATGTATTATTGTTGCCATGGGAGCCGCCTAAAACCGCCTAATATTATCAACAAAATAGATGGGTGTACGTACTTCCTAAATACCAGAGCAGATTTTGGGAAGCTGATCACCTGTCTTGAGACCATTTTAAACTGAAGCAAATTGTTAGTATACCCAAAAATGAGAAATGTCATCAATCACAAACTAAAATTCTACCAACAAATGGGAAGTTAGTTCTTTGTACAAACTCAAACATACGTTATAAATATCCAAATGACCGTTATGCCCTTGTTAGTCATGGCATACTTCTTACAATATTGAGGTTGTCTAATTAATGGCATGCTGAAGTTAGAAAAATTCCTTTTGGCGGCCAATGAGATGACAAAGACACTAATATAATTAGATAATAACTTATAATTTGTTGGAAACAAATCTAGATATAGGTATTCCTATAATCTTGGGATACTCCGAATAGGAGATGTAGGGATTTTAAACTTAAAAACGCTAAAAAAAAAAAAATTGAGGGCAGAGCTTTAGACATTGTAAGGATCACATCCACAATATACATTAAGAAAACTATATGTTATAGTTAATAATTTGAGACATAATCATTCACGTGTCAATGATATTATAATATCATTTATCACAATTGCGTTAAAATATTTATTTATTTCAAGCTTAAACCTATTATTGTTCCAACTAAATGGAAAAGGGCCAGAAACCAAAGGAATTTTCAAAGTATTTTTTTGGGAAAATTGTAAGAAAATACACGAAATTAGAGTTAATTGTCAAAGAGTGCATAACTCTTAACGTTAGGTCGTTAAGTATTTATTTTTAGAACTTAATTGTATTCAAGTACACAATTTGACTTTTTGTGATTTTTTTTAATATATTTGTCATTTCTTAAATTATGCATATTTCTTGTGACAGTTAATTATGATGGGTTAAGCCCAAAGGCTCAACTCATGTTATAAAGCTCAGTCCGAGTTTATATGACAACTCTCAGAGGTCCAGCAAATTCTGCTTAATGTGGTCAATACGGTCAAGCTCATCAGGCTCAACAGCAACTACATCATAAGGGAGCATGCAAGGTCATCCAAGAGCCTCCTCCTCGCCGTCTGGAGAAAGTCAATCTTCCCTCATCTTTTGACCAAGCCCTTTGGAGAGCATTATAACTTCTTTGCCCGTTGAGGAGAGAAGAGGTCACCAAGCTATTTAATTACAATTAAAGTCGTCCCAATTTGTTATGATTATTAAACGGCCTCCAACCCGTTATGACTGCTTGATTAACTATTTAATTAATATTCATTATAAGGCGACTAAAAAATGTAAGTCATGTCAGCACTTGGGGGACAACACACTCATTCGGGCATAACCTTCTCCTTACCCTCTCAAAGCTTGTAACTCGTGGCTCTCTCTACACATTGGAATTAATAAAATATCCGGCGACTTTCACCATTCAAAGTGGACGTAGGTTACGTTGACCAAATCACTATAAACATTGTTTTCTATCTCTGTATTTTTTTATATTACATTTCATACTATTTACTTGACAAGTGGTGTACAAACTAATTTGTGTATCTTTAAATTATATTTTTTATTTTATTTTATTGTATTAAAGATTTCCTAATATAATGGAAGAATAATATTATCACAAAATTTGCATATAAAGTTAATTGTGTATATCTACGTCATTTTGAATTTTAAATTTTTTTGTTGTTATCGTTACCAATAAACATCCCACTTTTCTTCTACCCCAAATTATTAGTCATTAACGTTCAAAAAAGCTCAAACGTAACATCCTTATTATTCTTTGACGAACACGAAAAAACTCAAACATATTGTATTATTTCTTCTACAATATTCATATATTATTAGGTTGAACTTATACTTTCTTTCATTTTTTTTATTTTGTTTGTTCCACGGACTACTAGTTAGTTTTAATATTTTTCACAATTTTCGTATTCCTACTTATTGAATAGAATGGTAATTGTTTTGATTAACTTTTCTTCTTGCAAATGATTGTTTGTTAATTTTAATATTTTTTGTGTTTTATTAATTTTTTTCTTTAAAGTATCATTTTTGAAAAATAAACACTACAATAATGGTTGTTAGTTGAATTCTAAATAGTGCTTTATTTTTCTTTTGTATGTTATTTTCGTGGTGGTTTACTCGGGACTAATGCTATGAATTTGTTTAATTCATAATTACGTAGTGTACATAAAATTACTTTATAATTTCAATTCATACGAAATTGTAATTTAAAAGTGTATCAATAGAGTATAACACTAAAAGTTTATAAAATTAAATGTCTAATTTTGTACATCCACAATCATAATATTTAATTTACCCCCAAAAAAATCAACTACAATCATCAATAGACAAATGTGTTCAAGAATTATATAAGTATGATATATTTATAAAAATTTCAAGTGTATCAAAATAGTGTAAACATAATATAAAAAAAGGTTTAAGAATTACACAAATTTAAAGTATATCAATACAGTGTAACAAAACAATACATGAGTAAATAAAAATTGAGCAATATTATATAACCCAAATCTGCATCCCAAATACAGGAGCGGTTCAAGGCAATTTGAGGCTTAAAGCAGAAATATTAAATGTGAGCCATTTTTATTTAGTATTATTTTTTAAAAAAATTAATTTTTTTTTAATTTTCTATGTGAAAGGGAGACAAAAGAAGGATGTGTTAATGTTGTCGAAAAAGATATTTCAATTTTTGATTTTATTTTTTACCACAGAGAGGGAGAGAGTGTGTTTAATTTCAACTTTTATTTCTGTTTTTTATTTTTTACCGAGGAGAGAGAGAGAGAGAGAGTAAATGAGTTGACTTTTGAGTATTTTTTTTATTTCTAAGTTTTTAATGTTATGGATTGGATCATGACCCAAATTATTGTAATAAAATTTTTGATTGGATTTAATTTTTTGGGGTTTTTTGTAGGGCTTAAAATTTAATGAATTTAATTTTTTTTTGTGGATTAATAATGTACTTAAAATTATGAGTCTTCTAAAAACTTGGGGCCTAAAGCCCATACTTCTTTTTGCATATTGTTGGGCCTCCCTGCCCAAATGAAAATGACTATAAATCAGTAGGTTTCATTTAAAAAAAATTGATGAAACTCACTCATCTAATGATCCTCTTTTATTTGAGATACAAATTTAATTTAGAAATTTGGGTTATATAATATTTTCCATAAAAATTAAGCTTCATAGTATGATTTTGTAACCGATTTTAAAAAATTATCAAAATTTAAATTCAACATGTGTAGTTAGACTTTGCCACTTGAGTTTTTTTTTTTTGTGAAGAAAATATAATTTCATTAACTAATAAAAAACATAACCCAACAACCAGTACAAACTCTTGCACTCAACCTATTCCAACTCCGGTTTATTGCCTAATGATACCCATCAAAAAACTCGGTACAACATCCATCCACTGAAAGTGAATATAACTTCTTTTGGCATGAGCTGTCAAACAATGAGCCGTCTTGTTTTGATGTCTTCTTATAACATGAAACTCAATGGAAGAAACCAGTATCGCATAGTTACTAATATCATGTTGGATAGGTGCAATCTCCCTTTGACAAACCCCACATCCACTATACAGGGAGTCAATGAGTTGCTTCGAGTTAGATTTAATAACTATTCTATCATATCATTGCTCCACTGCTAACTTACATGCTCTCCTAACTACATGGGCCTTGGTAACCAAAGCGGATGATGCCACCAGCCTTTGAGCCTCGCCTAAGATACATCATTCTGCATGGTCACAAACTAAAACAAAAAACGCTCCATCTTTTGTCTCTTGGAGCAAAGCTCCATCATAGTTAATCTTTAGCACTCTAACAGGTGGTGGTTGCTAGGCAGTATCCACAGATAACAAAGAAATACTAGTGTCTGTCCTTGTCTCCTAGCTACCCTTCAACTCTTCCACTGTCTGCACAGCTCTGTTAATGACATTTTTACAATTAGGCTGGTGATGGTTAAATACCCATTCATTCCTTGCTTTTCATATGAACCAGCACAAGTAAACCAGAATAGCTTGACCCTCCTTTTCTCCTTCATCACTTCCTTTTACCATTTGCAGTTTGCTCATCAACCAATTTTCTATTCTACTCACCTCATATCTATCAATCCTAATAGATAAAGGGCACCTCTGCCATACATCTTTAGCCCACGAGCATAATAATAGAAGATGTCCGATTGTCTCTTCCTCCTCCCCACAAACTAGGCAAATGGAAGTATTAGAAATTTTCTTTCTTCATTAACCCCATTTAGTTGGTAAGGCCCCATTAGCAACTTTCCGCATAAAAAGACTATATTTTGGGGGGGATTTGAGTTCTTCAAAGGGTTTCTCATAAGTCGTCAAGTACTTGATAGGAAGAGGATGCCTTTGTTTTTGCTTGGGATATCTTTACTCCATTAACTCGCAAATGCTGTCCACTCTTTACTGAGTATAACTCATTGTTCATATAAGCCCATCTTATTTTATCCTCGTGGGGACATTCACTTAAAGGAATTGCAAGGATCTCTTGAGCAATTTCTGGTGCGAAAATTGGCTTCACCTGCTTCGTGGTTCCACCTCTTGTTTGGAATATTTATTAGTTCTTAGACCCTTTGAACATTACTTTGTTGGGATTTTTGTATAGTTCTATGTCCTGGAACCCAAGCATCTTCCCAGTTAACTAGACTTCCATCTCCTATTTGCCATATATAGCCTTCTTTAATTAAGTCTCTCCCGTCTAGAATGCTTCTCCACACTTATGAGCTTGAGTTTCTAAGTGTTGCTTGCCGAAAGGAATATGAAGGAAAATATTTTGCCTTTAACAACTGGGCCCACATAGAATCTAGACTTTGAAGGAGCCTCCATGCTTGCTTTCCTAGCATTACAATATTGGATTGTTCCAGATCTCTGAAGCCAAGTCCTCCATCCTGTTTTTTCCTTGTCAATATCTCCCATTTAGTCCAATGAATTCCCCTCTCACCTGTAGACTTACTCCACCAAAAGTTTTTGACTCTTGTTGTGATGTCTTGACAAAAACGCCTTTGAAAACTTAAAAATAGACATAGCATAGTTAGGGATTGCTTGTACCACTGCATTGATAAGCACCTCTTCCAGCACGATTGAGCAGTTTTTCTTTCCATCCAACTATTTTATTTATAATTTTTTCCTTAATCCACTCTAAGGTTTTCTTCTTGGACCTCCCCCACTCTGTTGGCAAGCCTAAATATTTTTCAGAAGTGTGAAGCAGGGGAACTCTTAGACACGTAGCAAGCTCCTGTTGTATATGTAAAGGAGTATCCCTACTAAAAGTCACTCATGACTTGTTCAAATTAATCAATTGGCCTGAAACATAACAATATCTGTTCAGAATGTTCATAACTGTCAGGCATTGAGATCTACTTGCTGTAGAAAAGAAGATCAAATCGTCAGTAAGGAGCAAGTGTGATATTCTAGGAGCTAACTTGTTCACTTTAAGACCCTGTAACAGTCCTCCCTCCATAGCCTTGTTCATTAGAATAGTCAAACTCTCAATAAGTAAGATAAAAAGGTAAGGGGACAAAGGATCTCCTTGCCTAATGCCATTAGAGGATTAATTGGAAATACATTGCATGATTAAATTAACCCATTTCGGACCAAAACTCATTTGTATCATTAGTAGAGCTCTGTGATAGTCCCACTCCACTCTGTCATAAACTTTTGCCATATCAACCTTCGTTGTCATCTCATACTTATTGGTTCTTCTTGTTCTCATAGAGTGCATTAACTCCTTGTGTATACTACTTCAGCAATTGAACATTTGGCCTGGTAGCTTTTGCTCACTCATACTAAAGCCCGCTAAAAAATCAGAATCCGGTGGTCCTGCAGAACTCTTCCTCTCGCACGCACACGAACCATGGCGGACGCGTATTGGAAGTTCGGCGACAGTAGGCACCAGGCAACTGTTCCTCCTCTAGTCGGAAAACGCCCTCGCTCCGATTATGGTAACATCTCGATTCATAATTGCATATACCTTTATCTGAATGTCGTTTTTGTGGTAGAAACTAGGGTTTCGTATCAAAGATTGTATTTTTTTTGTTCTTTTGGGTAGTTAGAGATTGTAAACTATATTATGCTAGGGTTTTGGGATAATTCTGGGTTTGATTGTTGAAATAAATGTAGGAAATAGGGAAAGAAGAAAGAGGCGTCCGATCTTTAGTTTTTTGAACGTTAATGTATGGAAAATCCAGTAATCTTGGACTCTTATTTGCTCACAGATGGGAAAATTATGGCTTGGTGAACTTAATAAGTTCTCTTTCTTAGGTTGCTCCATCTTCGAATCAATATGGCACCTGGTCTGGTTGTGTCTTGTGCTTCCAGGTTTATGGGTGTCTGTAGAGCTATGTTCCGCATAATTGTTCATTTATTTTGGTTTTCTTTTTCAGTTTCTAAAAGTTACTTTCCGATAAGAAAAAAAGTTTCTAAAAGTTGATTTATTTAGTAGTTTCTACAAAGTATCACGCTCTGGCTTAAAGAAACTGTAACCATTGTTGGTATTATTCTAGGGTTTGGTCTGATTGTTGAGATAACTGTAGGAAAGGAGAAATATTGTTTCCAACCTTTAGTTTTTTAAATGTTGATGTATGGAAAATCCAATAATCTTGGACTCTTATTTGCTCAAAGAAGTGAGAAACTATGGCTTGGGAGACTGTATATGAATAAGTTCTCTTTCTTAGGGTGGTCCAGCTTCAAATTAATATGGCTTCTGGTCTGGTTGCTTCTTGTGCTTCCGCTTTTATGGGTGTCTATACAGCTATGTTCTGCATAATTATTCATTTATTTTGATTTTCTTTTTCAGATTTTACAAGTTGGTGTATTTAGTTGTTTATAAAATGTATCATGCTCCCGGCTTAGAGAAACCCGCAACTATTGCTGGTTTATACTCTTGTATTACCTCTATACTTTGTTGAAAGTAAAAAAATTGGATTTTCGTTCCATGAGGTGATTGTAATTGTTGCATGACATGTCTGCATGCTAATTGCGAAAAAAGCTTTGCATTTGATGTATTGTTCATGGACTGTTTTGACTACTATAGTATGTTTCCTGTTCTGATATCTTCGATGTGGTTTCATGGGGTATGCATGGACCCTGGCCTTCTCTTACGCTACTTGTTGAAGACCTGGCATATGCATTCCATTTATTGATTTGACTATTGTTCGCAGAGTGGTATCTGATTTAGTTTTTACAGTGAATCGGCCATTGCCTAGTTACTGAAATTATTCTGAGAATGTTATACATGTTGACATTATAAGACGACATGCCTCATTTAGAGTTACATGTGGTAAATTGGTTACATCAGTGTGTTGGGTATGGTGTGCCTGCTCATTTAACATGTTTTTTTTTTGGCTGGAGGGATATTTAGGAGGAAAAGGGGGATGAGGAGGAGGGAATAGATAGTGTTTTATTGGTTTCATAGTCAGGTATGTGGAAAGTTATATATAGGAGGAAAGTAAGTCGTATTTCTGTCCACCTACACTGCTCTTTTCAAAAGTTCGAGGAGAAGAGGAGGGCAGGAGCTTCCCTCTCTTTTTATTTTTTATGTCGTTGTCCTTTGGAAAGTGAGGAAATTGGAAAATCCAATGGCACAACTTTCTTCTGGCTCTAGAAAACAATAGAATGGAAAGCGCTTTCTTTTTCTAGACTACCTCTTGCATCTTGCCTATCTTCATTTTAATTTTAAATCCCTTATGCCAAGCATGACATAAATGTTTAATGGTTGTGTAAAAAGATCTTGAATTAATACAAAGGCAACATTTACTTAGATCATCCAGTATCCAACTTTAGATAATTTGATACGGATGCTTCTTCAAAAGTTAAGACTAATTGTTTTGATATTTGGTTTTAATAGCACCAAAAATAGGCTATGTCAAAGCATAGGGGCCTTACTTGGTGACTAAATGTGCTTGTTAACATCTTCTAGATAAGTCGTACCATGGCCAATGGGTAATTTTCCATCACAATATATTCAGTTGCTCTCAATGTGGTTGTATTGCTAAGCGAGTGATTATAGAATCCTACAAGTTTCTGAAACAAAAGCAAGCCATCAATATGTGCCATCATTTAGCGTTGATAGCTTTATATTGCACAACTATAGGGCGGGCCTTAATGTAACGGTAAGGTTGCTCCATTGTGACTTGGATGTAATGGGGTCGAGCCATGCAAATAGCCTCTTTACTATGTGTAGGGATAAGTTGTGCATGTTTCACCTTTTTTAGTTTTATCTCGCACATTTACTCAACATTGTCTTATCTGCAAATGATCACACCTCTTGCTGAAATGCTATTGCCATTAACTGAGAAATCCCCTCTCTATGCAAATAGAATTGAAAATAGAAAGGAGAGAGAGCTACTATATCTCCACAGTAGGAAAGGGGAAGAAAGAAATGAGCTGAAAGACAGGTTTCTAGATGAATCACAGGAGTCCAAATCTAACATGCTATTTGGTGTTTACACTGTCTATATCTTCCTCATTCTGTTTGCTTCTCCTAATCTTTTGTCGATTATTCATTTTGGACGAGTCTTTGTAAGCCTTCTGCAATGCTATGCAATTATTCAAGAAGAAAAAGGCATAGTGGAGAGTATATTGGGCAACTCATGGACCTTCATCAAATGCAGCAATTTGATCCAAAGTGATATGACAATTCCTGGATCTTCTACCTGTTGGTTATAACCTCCCCCCCCCTTTGTTTTTTAAGTGGTGAGTGGTTGGGAGCTGGGGGAGAGAAGCGACCCGTTTGGGAAAAGCAATTAGTTTGGCACAGTTTCCGATACATTGATTTACCACATAACTTTTTTTTTCATGTGCCTTCTGTGTCTAGAAGATGGTATTTGGTTCGTATTTTGTTCTCTTTTGGCTTTAGCTAATATCATGAAAATAGTGCCCAACTTTGTAGATGTTCCTGGTGGACACGAGATGTCCAGCTACTATGCTTGTGATGATGAAAGAGGATCACACCCTGTAATTAGAGATACTGATTCCATTAATGCTTTCTATGACCGTTACCTGCACAGTGCGGTACTTATTTATTTTGCAGTCCAAACTTTGTTACGTTTTGTACTTTTGTGTGTGGATATAATGTATGGTGCAATGTACCAGCAGCTTACTTCTTATGGTGGGTGTGAGAATGCGAGACCGATGAGTGGTGGGCATAGTGGCCGCCCTGTAAACAATCCTTGCATTATGAGTATTGGGGGCTTAGAACCAGCAGTTACTGCAAAAGGCCATGCTATGGGACTGGGGGTTGGGAGACCTGAACTTCCTCTACCTCCTGTACGCTCTTTGTGGAGGGCTTGCCTGCAAACTGTACATGCAGGGAAGTAGCTCGTATCCTTTCAGGATCTATTTATTATTGTATTTCTTCCATTTCCTCCTAGTTTTGTTCCTTCACTGGGGATTGCAGATATATTTCGCCGTTTTGTTGGTTACAAAGAAGTGAGACTTGTGACCAAGGAATTAAGACATGAAAGAATTTATTTGTTGAGCTATTATTGATGTGCAGATTCAGTATCTGATTTTTCATCCATAATTTACCTGTTGTTAAATGGGTGCAGTCTGGGGGTGATCCGTTGGTACTTTGTTTTGTTGATTTTGCAAGTCCAGCCCATGCAGCCACTGCAATGGACGCCTTACAAGGTGAGATCAATGTGCACATTCCTTTTACTTCAAGTTGCAGGATACTTCACTATAGTTTGTTTTTAAAAATTGATATAGTAATCTGCTGCTTGTCTATTCTAGTTCTTTCTTATGAAGGTAATGGAAAAAGAATATTATACAAAACTATGGTAGCAAAACTAATATTTAATAGGAAAAATTTCATCCACATCCTTTGTAATTAGGTCTAAGTTTAATGACACCATCGCCCGATTTTTAAAACTTCACTGTCATCCCCTGTCAGTGTTTGTTGGGTTACTACGTTAATAACAATTTTTAATTTACAAAATACCCCTGAATATTTTATAGGGTAAATTTTATCTACACTCTTTGTAAATATTTATATCTTCAACGACACCCCTGTAAATAGACCTATCTTTAACAGTACCCTCTCCCGAATATGAAATTTCAATGCAATCCTTTCTAGTTATATTATATTAACCTTTAGGTTCATCGATTTAATATTTAATTTTATCAAATTAATGTCCTTTATTTAATTTAAACTAAATTAATATTCCATCTCATCAAATTCACACAAATTGATATTTAATTTTATCAAATTAGTATTTAATTATATTAATTTAATATTTTGTTTCATCAAATTAATATTATTTCTTTAATTTAACATTAAATTATTATTTAATTTCATTAAATCAACATTAAATTGACATTTAATTTTATTAAATTAAAATTTAATATATTAAATAGAATATTAATTTGGTTAATTTAACATTTAACCTTATCAAATTAATGTTAGTTATTTAATTTAACACCAAATGAACATTCAATTTCATTAAAGTAACATTTAAATTTATTCAATTAATATTAAATTTTATCAAATCAACATTGAATTAATATTTAATTTTATCAAATTAACACCAAATTTATATTTAAATTTATCAAATTAAGACCAAATTTATTCAAATAATATTTAAATTTTATATATGAAGGGTGATGTGGGAAGAGTGGTCATGTGACGTTTTGGAGGACAGACGATAGTAGAAGAGTTAGAAATGAGTGAGATTTTGACATTGATTTTATCGATTGTAATTTTTATTATAGAAAAATTATTTTTAACTATAAAAATTATAAAAACTTGATTATGTAACCAAATGCATGATAATATGATGACTAATATTATAACAAAGTTATCATGCAACGCTTTAAAATGATAAAAATTCATTGAAATAATATAATGATAGTAATCACACTTATTGGTTGGTTAGAGTATATATAAAGGGAAAAAGATTGTGGGCATTTTAGTTCATTTATATAATAAAAGGTAATTTTGGCATTTTCACAGAAATATTTAGTTAAATTATTACTTAATCTACCGGTAGAGACAAGAGTTATCGTTAATGTGGTGTCATTGATTTGAAAGTATAACCAGAAAAATATGCAATGAAGTTTTGGAATTGAGATGGGTGTCATTGAAGACCTAACTACAGGGTGGTGTAGATGAAAAGGTTGAGGGTATTTTAGTCTATTTATATAATAAATGGTAGTTTTGACATTTAAAAAAAATATATAGTCAAATCGTTACTCTATATATTGGCAGTTAGAAGTTACCCTTAAAGGAGTGCCTTTGATTTGAAGATGTAAACCATAAGGGTGTAGTGAGGTTTCAGAATTGGGAGGGGGCGTCATTGAATTTAGACCCCTAACTAGAGGGATTGTGGATAAAATTTTCTCTATTTAATATTGTCTAGTCCAAATTGAGGTACAAAATTTAGATTTTTTGCCTACTCTAAAAGAAAGAGGTAAAGGGAAGAGTGGCGGAAGAGAGGGAATTGGTGGACCTTTTGTTATAGCTTTTCCCCCCTCCAGACACTGTGTGATAATGCCTTACTTGGGTTACAACTAGGTCTGTCAACGGATTAGATTTGTACAAGATCTTAATCAACTCGAATTTGATTAGAATATTTAGATCTAAATTCGAGTCGTATATCCATTGGATATTAAAGTTTCAATCCATATCAGAATCCATTTATAATCGGACATCCGGTCCGACCCTATGAATATCCACAGTAAACCAATAATCACTCTAACTTACATGTCAATTTTAACAAAATTTCATCAATCACTTTATCGTTTCAAACAATATGTGTTTGATTATATTGAATTTTTCAATAATTATTCAACTAATTAGACAACAAAACAAAATCTAAAGCAAATCTAACATGAGATTAGCTATAGAGTCTCAAGTTATTCGACCCATTTGACTCCCTAGCTTTTTTATATGCAAATTCGAGCTGAAATTTGCGTGCTTTTCCGTTGATTTCACCTGCAAGATAGAAAACCCGTGATTTTCCCCATTAATTAAACCCAAACACGCTTATTCAAGCTGGTGGTCTAGTGATAAGTTATATCCGTTTAGGGTTGTCCTTGACTCATATGTGGTTATCAAATAGGATTTGATTCATGGGAGTAGCGTGGTTTGCTGATTAGTTTTGGTGGTGCTGTGGTGACTAGCTGTCCTTCTGGGTTAGTAGTTATGGCTCAAATTGGACATTTCATAATGGGGGATCCTCATGGTCACGCCTAGGGGGTTACGAACTGTGCTTATTTGAGGTCAATAGAGGGGAAGAGGGTGAGAGAAGAAGGGAGAGAGAGGTAAAGAGAAGAATAGGCAGAGAGCAACAACAAGAGAATACAGAGGACTACAGGAGACAAGAAGAAAGACAAAGCAAAGCTAATATGAGGAGGAGAGCAAAGTGTGTGTTTGTGTGTGTGTGAGAGAGAGCGACAAAGATATGGGAAAAGTGGCGGATGACTGGGAAAGGGTTGTGTGGGGTTGGCTCGCAGGAACTCAATTTTTTTTGTGTATATATATATATAAGTCGGATCAGAGTTTTACCGGACTGACATATATCCATATCCGTGTCCGATTAAAGAAACCTAAATAGATTTGGATAAACAGTTTAAAATTTTGGTCCATATCCTGTTAAACGGATCCGGACCGAAATCTAGTCCATTGACAGGCTGAGTTACAACAGATTTTGGTGAGCTTAGCTTTTAAATACCATATGTAGCGGAAATGTTGTGGTTGGTGTGAAGACGGGCTTATTTTACTGATATAGACTCTTAAGCTAAAATGTGTTGTGAATAAGAGGATTTGTAGCATGTTTCGGAGATGTATGGGCAGTTTTCATTCTCCAGTGTTGGGCATTTATATGTAGCTTGTTAATCTACTGTGAGTAACGCTGTCAGAGCCAAATGCTGTTTTCTGTGAAGGTTTGTTTGCCACATCTTTTCGACTACATTCTTTGAAACCCTGATTTGGGGATGGGATTGGGCATGTGCATGCTCTGTTAGCTGATGGAATAGGGCATCATATTGCTCCCACAATTTAGCTGGCTACTTTGAAATGTGGATTTCCTGAAGTGATGAGCAAGTTAGGTATTAGTGACAGAAGTGTTAAATACTTAGGTTGAACTTTGATGCGTTCAGAGAATTTCTGTTATCTGTGCAGAGCATTTGCCCTTTTGTTGTCATTTATTATTGGGTTTATTTACTTATTTCCATTTCTTTGGTTTGGTCGTCATAATTAGAACAACTGCTAGAATCTTCAATTCTCCGATTGTTGACTCGAGACTTTCAAGTCAAAGTGAAAACCTCAACTTGGAGAGGTTGAAAGGAGAGTTTGGAATGTATTATTAGTTTGTTTGTAGTTCAAACTCCTGTTGCAAGTTGTCTCATAGGGTCCTTGAACTTTAGTGAAGAGGCTCCTTAGATTTCCTGTTAAATTGGGTCATGGCGTTTTGATCTGGTAAAAGTGCTGCCAATACATTCATTTTAATGTTTTATCATTTCCCTCGTTTTCCAAGCCATTAAGAAATTTTAAAGTGAGTCAGCTAACAGGTGGAGCATATGCATATGCCCTATTGTGCTCTATATTTGGATCTTCACAGCATGGAGCTCTGATTCAAAGTTTCAAACTTACTACTTACTGATATAACTGACCTTGTGGGCAGCAGTTTCTTCTTTTTTTTACTTTCCCTACCCGTGTCCTTGTATCTTTCCAAGAATTGAGCAGTGCCCCGAGGAATGATGCTTAAGACTGTTAGAAAGTGATGATGAATTCCGAGTGAGTTTAAGGTTTTACATTCACGTGATAGTTGTGTGTCTAACTTCACCTGTTTGCTGATGCCCCTGATTCACCATTCAAATCATGGTTAGTTGTGTGGCGTAAAATGGTGTCTTAAATTTGCAGGTTACAAATTCGATGAACATGACCGTGACTCAATCAGTTTAAGGCTGCAATTTGCTCGCTATCCTGGTGCGAGGTCAGGTGGTGGGCATTGTGGAAAGCATTGAATTATGCGGTTTTACAGGTGACAAATGCTATCTCCCATACGCCCGACCCTTTACATTGACGGCCATTAGGTTCTCTTGGAAGTCCATCATGGAACAATGAATCAGACTTAATTGTGGAATGCCACTTCTGTGTAGGACCCACTCGTGTCTGGGAGAAATATGAGAATGAGGGAACATACAACTACCTTGCAAGAATGTTACACCTGTCTGAACGGCATGTTCGTTAGGACCAGCATGAAACAGGTGGGTTTTGATAATCAAGTAGTGGGTGGCCGAGTTCTAAAGGGTGTTATCTTTTAAAGTTAGTTAGGGTTTTCTGTTTGAGGCATTTTATTCGACTCTCATGGTGTAATATTTAACTTCCAGATGAACAATAGTGAAAGATGCTTTTATTTTAGGATGTCATTTTCAAGAGATTTATCAAGCGATTATGACTTTGAGATGGTTATCTGGTATTGAGTGTGCAGTCATCAATTTGTTAAAAAATTTTGTTATTTCTGCAAAACAAGTTGGTTCCTTCATGATCTCTTGCATTCCAATTTTGTGATTTTTCTAAAAGCTTTCCCAAAGCTAAATTTCAAATTTTCTTTTAGTACTCAATAATTTGTTATTGGATGCTTCTATGCCATCGTGTGGAATTATACTTTTGAGAGCTTTGGGTGCCTTCATTTAGAATAGGAGGCCTTTGCAATACTTTTATTACTTACAATCTGACTCAGCTTCTGCTTCCGTAGTATTGATTAGAAAGTATTTTTGTTTTTTCTTTCCTTGGTTTGGGGGGGGGGGGGTCTGTAATTTTGGATTTTCGATATAAAAGTGTATTTGCGTAGAAGTTTCCCCAGTAAATTAAAACTTTATTTTCTCATTTACTATGTAGGTTTGTGTTTGTTGAAAGCTTAAATGACTTGTATGTTGTATCTGCCTATATGTTTTCAGGCCAAGTACTCTTCTTTGTATACATTTACTACTACATGTTAAATATTGTATAAACTTGATTAAATTTGCTGACCAGATTGGCTTATGAATGGTAACTCGTTCTGCATATCTATATAAAATAAACATGAAAAAAATGGATGGTAAATTGTTCCTTGCTTTCTTTATTGGGGGGCAATTTGTTCCCAAGTGTCTTAAGATGCCTTAATATGGGAAGCTGGTCTGAGTCCTTGTCCTTGCTAAAGGCTGGGGTAGCAGTTTACTCA
>CM042185.1:843029-859472 GCA_023539305.1 Ilex asprella
TGTGGGAGCCTAAACCTCCTGCTTTTTCGGATCTACTGTTTAGCCGAGCATGCATATCTGAAAGGAGGAGATAGTTGTTGTTAAAGTTATGGGACTATCTCTCCGAAAAATCTTAGCTTATCTCTTAGAATGAGGTCTCCAGATGCGAATCAAACACTACTACGTATCTTGGAGAGATTCAAGGGGACACAACCACTTTTTGAGATACTGACTTAGTAAACATCTATAGCTTACCCAACATCGATCTCTGTAGATACATTTGAATCTGAAGGCCATTTACAATCCTCCTCAACTCGATTCCATGGATGAGATTCGTGAAGATTCGGTCATGGCGGAGTCCGATTCCGGCGACTGCCCCATCAAACAAGTCAATGTAACAGTGCCCAAAACCGATGATCCCAACATGCCGGTGCTTACATTCAGAATGTGGGTTTTGGGGATCACTGCTTGCGTTGTATTGTCGTTCGTCAACCAGTTTTTCTGGTACAGGACTGAGCCATTGACGGTTAGTTCAATCTCTGCTCAGATTGCCGTCGTGCCGATTGGGCACTTGATGGCGAGAACCCTTTCGAATCGAGTGTTCTTCAGGGGTACGCGCTGGGAGTTTACCATGAATCCGGGGCCGTTCAATATCAAAGAGCATGTTTTGATTACAATATTTGCCAATGCTGGTGCTGGAACTGTTTATGCCACTCATGTATTAAGTGCTGTTAAGCTTTATTACAAGAGGAGGCTCACGTTTATCCCTGCCTTTCTTGTTATGATTACCACCCAGGTGCCTTTCTCTTTCAATGTCTTATTCTTACTGAACATATCAATGATCTTACATATAAGTAAAGATGTGGAATAAGGATTTCATGAAGTTCTTTGAATTGGTTATTGAGGAGAACATGGCAGGATGCATCTGGGAATTCTTAGCGTGTAGTTGGTTTAAATCTTGGTTTTACATCTGCTAAAATAAGGTATAATTTGGGGCTACTGAAACCAAGTTAGGGAATTTTGGGAACATGAATACTTGAATTACAGATGTAGAGATTAAATTTGTTTATTAACTTGACTCAGCTGCCCAAATATTACTTTTATACCATGATATAATTGACAATAGCGTCAGATGTAAGTTACAGGTAAATGCATACAGCGCTGATGGTGTAAGAGCATATTGATAGCAATTTAATAGAATTCTTGCAGTGTTTCAACCTTTTTCATATATAAATTTGTAGGTTCTAGGATTTGGTTGGGCAGGGCTTTTCCGGAAATATCTGGTTGAGCCAGGAGAGATGTGGTGGCCAAGTAATCTGGTTCAAGTCTCATTATTCAGGTATCTAACCTCCTTTATTGTTCTGCATTAAGTATCATTGCAGCCTTGACTTCGATGCTCACCTTATTATTTCGTACACATACAAATTAATGCCACAGGGCTCTACATGAGAAGGAGAAGAGACCCAAAGGTGGCACGACTCGTACCCAGTTCTTCCTCATTGCTTTAATCACCAGCTTTGCTTACTATGTCTTCTCTGGATTTCTTTTTCAAATGTTAACAACAATTTCTTGGATATGTTGGCTTGCTCCCAAGTCCATCCTAGTGCAGCAACTGGGCTCAGGATCACAAGGACTCGGGATTGGCTCCTTAGGATTTGACTGGTCTACCATTTCATCATACCTAGGCAGTCCTCTAGCCAGCCCATGGTTTGCCACTGCAAATGTTGCCATTGGATTCTGTGTTGTGATGTATGTGATGACACCTCTCAGTTACTGGAGCAATGTCTACAATGCCAAGAACTTCCCATTATTTTCCGAAGATCTTTTCATGTTAGATGGTTCAAACTACAACACTTCAAGCATCATCAATTCCCACTTTCATCTTGACAAGGCTGCTTATGCAAAAGCTGGGCCTCTATATATAAGCACCTTCTTTGCTATGACATATGGTATTGGATTTGCTACGCTTTCTGCTACTGTCGTCCACGTCCTACTTTTCAATGGAAGGTACACACCACCTCATTCATATATGTCTAAGTTAAAAACTATGGTTTGTGGAAATAAATGACCCTGATAAAAGAAGAATTCAGATTCAAGGCTAGTATTTGGCACAGAATATTAAGCCTATGCTTATACAAATTTGTGTCCTCTTTGGACTTTTGCTGTCAATGCAATGTATTTCTATAAAACTCAGGAAATGATTAAAGCAACTCTCCTCTGTCTGTATCATGTAAACTTTTATGTACTGCCCTGTTCAACTAAGAATCTTCCATTTATCAAGTGTTGGAGCCCACCATCCATGATATGAATTAAGCTCTTCTAGTTCACTTTCCAAACCAAGCTAAAAGCTCTTTTGAGCTTCTACTCTTTCAGGGATATGTGGAAGCAAAGCAGGAGGGCCTTTGAAGTGAATAAAAAGATGGATATACACACACGGCTTATGAAGGCATACAAACAAGTTCCCATGTGGTGGTTTATTATCATTCTCTTAGTAAACATCGCTGCTATCATGTTCGCTTGTGAGTACTACAATGACATACTTCAGTTGCCTTGGTGGGGTGTCTTACTAGCGTGTGGCATTGCACTGTTTTTTACCCTTCCAATTGGTATTATCGTTGCCACAACAAACCAGGTAAAAATCAAAGTTATTTAAACCTCTGTATGTAAGTCAAAATCATGTGATGTTTAAAAACGGATTTTTTTGTCCATTCTCTTTCTGGTGAACAGGCACCAGGTCTTAATATTATCACAGAATACATTATTGGGTACATGTACCCAGGGCGCCCTGTTGCTAACATGTGCTTTAAGGTGTATGGATACATCAGCATGACTCAAGCTTTAACGTTTTTGTCAGACTTCAAGCTTGGTCACTACATGAAGATTCCACCCAGAGCGATGTTCATAGCTCAGGTCTGTTTCTCAAATGCTCTAGTTTGCCTGTGGATATCAATGAACTACACTAAGTGCTATGAACTTTTCAGGTGGTGGGGACACTTATATCAGTAGTAATCTACCAGGTAACAGCTTGGTGGCTGATGGGAGCCATCCCCAACCTTTGTGATACTTCTGTGCTGCCATCTGACAGCCAATGGAAGTGTCCAATGGACCATGTGTTCTATGATGCTTCTGTTATTTGGGGGCTTGTTGGACCTCGTAGAATCTTTGGAGACCTTGGTGTCTACTCTAATGTCAACTGGTTCTTTTTAGGTGGAGCCATTGCTCCTCTACTAGTCTGGTTGGCACATAAAGCATTTCCACAGAAGCAATGGATTGGCCTCATCCATATGCCTGTCTTGTTAGGGGCTACAGCAATGATGCCTCCCGCTTCCGCTGTCAACTATACCAGTTGGATTATTGTGGGATTTCTGTCAGGCTTTGTTGTTTTCAGGTATCGATCTAAGTGGTGGGAGCGCTACAACTATGTCCTTTCTGGTGGTCTTGATGCTGGTACTGCCTTCATGACTGTGTTAATGTTCATTGCCCTGCAATCAAGGAACGTTGAGCTTAATTGGTGGGGAAACAGTGGAGAAGGATGTCCACTGGCTTCGTGTCCAACAGCCCCTGGAATATCCGTTGATGGATGCCCAGTTTTTAGCTAGAATCTTCAGTTCAGTTATTCTTTTTGATTTTTTGGTTAGGAACATTGTTGGTCCACTCTGTAAATAGTTTGTTTCATTGATTCTACTCTGACAAATTAGCTTTTATATTGATCAAGTATTTCTTGGGTTGAGGCCATTGTTACCGTTTCTGAAGTTGATATAATTGTGGATAGAGCAATGCAATAGGCCCTTATTTAGGGACCTAATGATGTAGTTTCAATACAACCATTGGATTAGTTAGGAGTTCCAATGTTAGATGGAGCCCACAACCAATCCAATAATTGTATATCATTAGATCCCTAAATAAGGTTCAAATAGTATTTTCCTTGTGGATATTGTCTGTACTTTGGGTTATCACATAAACTGTATAAAATACAACTTTTTTTAATTTGAAAAGTTCCTAAAACTTGGGGATTAGTTTATATTTAAAAAAGAAGTGGGGTTCTTTCATAATCGTAAACCTGAACTTATTCAACATAACACGGTGTCATGATTCCATTTTCACTCTCATAAGTTGTACTTCTCTCTTTTGCCTCTGCAACGACAGCGCACATCACCAACAAACTAATTTATCAATGAATTTTCGGGTGTCCACGTTATGAAATAAACCTGGCTCCGCCCCCTTATATATGACTTCGGCTCATCGGGTATAGTATTTTATGCAGACCAAGAATCATTCTCAATTGCAAACTTGGATTTAAGTTAGTAAAACGAATGAATTGTTCACATACTTACCTGCTTATGGGGAAGCCAAAATTGCATTGTTCAAAAGTTTTGAGCCAAAGTGACATCACAACCCAACAAAACAATGGTATCAATAAACGGAGACCAGTAAGATCATACCTCTGATTTCAACTTGCATTCACAGAATCCTCGTAATAACAAGTGAGGATAGATAACAGAAAGAAATTAAACTGCAGCTTGTTGTACAGTAGGCTTCATGGATAAATTTAATTCTGTTTATGTATTGACAAACAAATTCTGATATCACAGTTGTACCTCAAATCCGTGGATTTGGGGTGACAATAATCAAGCCCTTAAGACTATATACAAGAAATTAATAGAACAAAAGACAACTGCAATTACTTTAACAGAAGAAGACAGTGCTCTTGCTTCGTGGAAATGGTATTAAAATCTTCATTTCATCAGGACCCATCAAAAATAAGACGACTGTTCCTGAAGTAAGTCCAAATGAGCCAATACTTTAGCAGCCAAGGATTTCATACCACTAGGTCCTCTCTGAGTGATGTCAACTAATGGCATCTGGGCTGATTTCCCATAATTCTGTTTGAATTCAACCAGCCTAAATATCCTTTCTAAGGCATTCAGTGCTTTCTCCTGCAATGTGGCAAAAGATGAGCTCAACAATTTAATAATTGGACCAATGGCATTGGCTTCAGCAAGCACCTTACTACCGCTCTGCAGTTGCTTACCGTCAATCAATGTCAAGAGTGCATCTAAAGAAGCTTCGCAGGCTCTGGTGTCTGGCTCTCCAAGTATCCTCACAAGGGGTATGACAGCATTAGCCTCCACAAGGCAAAATGAGGATTCAATAGTACAAATGCCCAAGTGCACAGGGCAGCCAGTTTCGGAAGAGGCCAAGCAACACACCAAAATCCCATGCTTCTTTATTGGTCTGCTCAAACCAATGGAACTCTCTGAAAACTGCTTAAGTGAAGTGGCTACGTTTTGTTTCATCAAAGCAGTTCCAGAATCAAGCAATTGTACCAGAATAGGGAAAATGCCAGATTCGGCTACTTTCTTCTGCCATTCCTGATTTGTTGGAACAGTGAAACGACAAAGAGCTCCAGAAGCATTCTCTATAGCCTCTCTTTTATATGAAGCATGGCTATTTTCACTTCTGAGACAATCAAAAATTACTTCAAGAGCCCCAGCATTGAGAAGCCACTCATTCATCTGAGAAGTTTCAGGAAGGTTTGAGACAATACCCATGGCAGCAGCAATCTCTTCCTCATCATTTGAAGTATTTATGATCCTTAGCAAAGACTCGATACATCTCTGGTTTACATGCTCTGAAAGGGTCCTATCATCACCGTCTTTTGTCAAGCAACAGAACAGCTTCACAGCATTTGTCCGAATGGATTGGTTGTCAAGTTCACATAACTGGACCAATACTTTAACAGCAGAGAGCTGGTGGATAACATAGACATGAGAACAGACATAAACTAGAGATTCATATATATCATAAGAGGAAAATAGATATGAAGTCTGAAAATCAACCAAGAAGTCAACACCAAAAAAGAAATTAACCGAGAAGTCAATTACTGTATCTGTGCGGTTCCTCAACAACATCAGAGATTAGATATAAAGAGAGGAGGAAGACAAGTCAGATTAGCATAATAAAGACTACAGCACATCAAATAGTGCTGCTTGTTGATTGCCTTCAGGATTTCATTTGGAAGTGGTTTTCTGTATCTTGACAGAATTCTGGGATTCTTACAGTAATTCAAAAATCTGAAAACTAAACCATGCCCCAAAGAAATTACTATTGAAGAACCTTCAGTTACGATGCAAGACCAATTACTATTGAAAATTGCACGGGGAGACAGACATATTACGTTCGGCTCGGCGAAGGCTCATGCCAAAGTATTTGGCAGATCCCGTAAGTGGACAATTTTTTCAGTAGAGAATGTTAGAACACCGATAGTGCACTTTTTTAGATTTACGACTTCAACGAAAAATGCAGCACAGTTTCATTAGTGAGAGGGGGGAAACTGCTGAAAAGAATGTCAACCTGTCTTAAAGTAGTCCTGATCTCTAAACCAGAGGGGGAATGACACATTGCATGAAAGGCCCGGAGAATGCGTTGTTGTACATGAGGTCCCGTCAAGGAGACAAGAGAAAAGAGTTTGAAAATATCTTCCTCAGATTTCAACAATGAAACCTGAACTTGATCAGCTTGCTGGAAAGTAGTTGATATGGCAAGGTGCATAATTGTGGCGGCTACTTGTTCACGCAAACTAGGTAATGATAGGCTGTGACGATAGAGAAGTTCAAACAACGGGCCTAATGCACCTTCGTTAATCATCTGCAGTCCATTTTGTGGTACACTTGAAAGGTTCTCAAGAGCTTTGACAGCTACCTTCTTCATCTCCAAATCATTATGCGACAGCATTTGAAGAAGTGGCCATAGTGCCCCATCTTTGAAAAGAGACAGCTTACTATAATCAGTCAACTCAACTTCTGACAGGGTCTTGGCCATGGTTATTTGTACATTTTCAGGTCCTGCATCAATGAGATAGTCCTTAGTTATTATTGTCTCACACGTAATAATCGCATTGATGCCAAAATTATTTAAAAAATTTTACATTCATAAATCATATGACATCTGGCCTCTAGTCTAGCCTGTGGTAAATTGAACATGCAGCACAGAGGATTTGATTGGATAGTTATCATTATCCTACTTCAGTTGACAATAATCAACAAGAAAGTTACAGCAGTTTATTTTGACCATTTTCCTTCATTTGGTGATAATTACTAAGAGACCAACAATGGCAGTACAACTCCATCTGATCGACTTTTTAAGTAAAGCATCTAATGATTACATGTGCTTAGCATAGTAGCATCTGTGTCCATCTAAAAGCGGGTAATCCTTAAAGTACCTGAAGAAAGAAAGTGCAGCAAAGGTCCAAAATAATTTCCCCTTGCCATTTGTATGACATTATGATCAATGAAAGAGAGATTTTCCAAAAGCTCCTGTGCATCTTTTGCAGCTTGAGTATCATCACTGCTGGCCATAGCCACAAGGAGAAGAATGCAACCCTGAACAGTCCCAATGATGTTCCGCACTACATTACTTCTTGAGAGCTCCAATAGCAATTGCAATGCTAACTTGCTTTCTTCAAGCTTACGTGCAAGGCAGCGAGCAATGAATTCTATGGCATTGTCTGCTTCAGCAATTCTTTCCTATTAAAAAATAAAACATATGGTGTGATGAAATGTATACAAATTGTAAGCATAAATGTAAATTCATCTGATATAAATGAAGGGACAAATGAGTTATGTGAAACTATTCTTAGTAGTAAAGCTACTTCCCGATGGCAAACATTGGAAAGGGAATCTAAACAAATTTAAAGTAAAAAAATTTAATCATACGAAATATTAACAACAGTCGACATGAAGATTGAGGTCACACTATATAAAGTTATGGATTAAAATACCCTGTTGCCATCGCAATCCTTTGCAAGGATGGAAAGGATGGCCAGAGAGAGCTTTCTTAGTTCCCAATTTTTTGAAATAAGAAGACCACTGAGAATTGGTATGTAGTCCTCCATTATCATCCATTCCCGGTGCAACTCGCTTCCTGTGCATAAGTCCTGCAGTTTCTCCAGGGAATGAAGTACTTCCTCCTCATCATTTGACTGGATTTTGGGTTTCAGGGAAGCAATAGTGATCATGGTGTTCCTACTTCTCCATTCTTCAATCGATTGACGAAGAGTTTTGTTCGGCCTTAGAGCTGATTTATTCAATGGAATCTTGGTCAAAGGACAGAGGTGGTTGCCATCTGCTAACCACTTCTCTATTGCACTTCTCTCAAAGGTTTGTTGAGAGGAAGTTTCCACAGGGTCCACCATGATATCTCCAGTGATTGGGCAATAAAATGACTGGAGAGGTTCCAGTGGCTGCCTACCCAAAGAATTGCGCTTGTTAAAATACTTGATCTCCTTCTGTGCAGGAGTTGTAATCACATCAGCCTTCTCAAGAAAAGCGATTATCTGTTCCATCTTTAAAGCTTCTCCAACATTCTTCCATATGTCAACATTCTGTATTTCACTCTTAAAATCCTCAAATTCCTTCCTCAGTTCTGATGGTTCAGCTGAAATTCGAAGAGTCTCAGCTATATCAATGAGCAAACTGTTTACATGGGCCCGATCAACATCCCTTTCTTGTAATCCCGACTCAATTTTCTCCAAAATGTCTTCCTCAGATGTAGCTGTATGATAGTTAGCATCCAGCATATTCTCACATAGCTTCCTAATATCATTATTTATTTCGGGTGAAACATCCAAAGAGGCCAAAGGGATACGGCTCAGAGCATGATTAATATCTTTTGTACTTCCCTCTAAGAGCTTCACAATTCTCCGGCAATTGAGTAAGAGATAGATCTTGTTTCTGTTGGTACATTCTACAGCTAGCTGCTTAGCAACTTTAATCTCCCGGTTAAGAATGTCAACAGTACTTTTGAAGCTCTCAGGATTGTTGACACTAAACTGGGACAACCCTTGGAGGATAAATGTGATTCTCTGCATGTAATTAGAAAAATTCTTGAAATTCTCCTTCTGAATAAGGACTGCCTTGGCCGCGTCTACAGTTTCTAATGTAGCTAGTACAGTCTCAGTGAGAATCTCTGAAGCTGGAATGCTGGAGACATTAACAATCACATTGTTTGCCATATCATTACAAGTGTAGAAACAAAAAATTGAAGACCCTCAACTCCAATGTAAGTATGTATCTGCATTTCAGGCAAAATCAAATTTGAACACATTTCATCCCAGTAAAAGTGTAAATTCCCAGCTCATTTTCTGTAGAAGTCCTGCACACATATTCCAACTACATGAACTTTATGAAAACTATTATGCAGGGGTAATGATTTTGATCACTTGATACAGACGAAGGCAAGGAATAGCCTCGGAGACAACTGAGCATTGGGGACGGTCATTGGGGGTCATTCTATGCCATGAGTTTAAATTATTTTATGGATTAATAGATTTAACCCAACCCATTATGATCCATCCCATTATAACATTTTTATTAAGCGGATTGAGAATGAATTAGAATTGTTTTGCACCCAACTCACCCATTTGCCACATGGAGTGTTATTTGCATAAGTTCAAGTCTGTGAGATCAATTCTCACCAAAGCTGTGAACAATTTAAGGATCAAGGCGATCGACCAATTTTTGATCTTATATCATGAACTATCATATTAGTTTGGACTAACCAGCTTTAACATATTTCGATCAAAATGGAATAATACCATGACATTAACTATAACTTAAGTTTATCATTGTAGAAAAAAAATATTGCCTTTAAGACCCTATAACAAACAGTCTTCACTTAAATTCCAAACACCACAAATTCTAAGCTGCCGCCGCCTCCCTCAAAAAAGGAAACACACACACACACAAAGATGAATTCTTCCATTCCATTAATTCCATTTATTACACAATACCATCACTACACACAAGTATTTCCCTTATATTAGCTGCTGTAATGTGAAGGTGTTTGATTCAGTTGCTGAAGCCACAAGCCCACAAGTCAATCTGTTAGTTAGTTAGTCTTAGTTGGCATTGTAACTAGGTTTGGTTATAAATACTTGTACACTGAACTGAAATGAATAAGAAAAACATTTGTCTCATTTAGTCTCTTTGTGTGTGTGCTTCTGTCTTCTTCTCCAAGCTTCCTATGGTTTGTTTCACCATTCACCTACTACATTTCGTTAACAGCACACAGGCCTCAAAATAAACAGTGAGAAATTAAAAAAACTAAATCAGATTGTCACACAAGTGCATACAGAAAGGATACTTCAGTTACAAATGATGAATTAAAAGGGGGAAATTTAATATCACAAGCTAGCACATACACACGGGAAAGACCCCTGACCTGCACATTGTCTGACTAGTCCTTTGAAAATCCACAAACTCAGGGAAGGGAAGTCAAGAGCATAAAGAACGGCTCCCCGGCCGCCTGAGCTTTGATTTCCTTAATTCCTTGATTTTCCTGCAAATGTAGTCAGAAAAAATGTGTTACAACCTCGATCGTGTCAAAGACGAATTAGGGATAAAGAGACGAGAAAATTGTTAACATAATTTCTTTCTTTAACCTCGATCGTGTTGAGCATTCTTCGTCTTCCTTCAGCCGTATCCGATTTTGTTTTGAAGACGCGCAGTAAGTGGGACCCAGTCAAAGGTCTCAATCGAGAACGACCAGATTCGTATCCACCACACACGCACACCCCTAGTCGTGAGATTACGTCGTGAGAAACGATTGGTCCGATTTGTTTACTAATGCTTTAACGGTGTAACGCTGAGACTGACCTTGGAGTCACTTGACTTTGAAACGATGACATTGACGTTTACAGTTAAAAGTACGCACAGAAAATATGGCGCCAAATTAACGGTGTTTACTTGGGCCGGGTTGTCTTGCTATGGCCTACATGGACAGAAACTACTATCCATGGCCCGTATTGAACGGATTACCCATTGGATCAATCCTAATGGATTGTTAACGGGCTGGGTGAGGGCCATATCGTATATCTGAAACCCAAGGCACTTCTGCCTCACCGGTTGACAGAACCAGGCCAATTTGGACATGAATTATCACCTCCAATTTCTACCCTTTTAACTTAAAGTCTGTTTGAAACAATTTTTTTTTGGCTGCAAAACAGAAATTTGAAAAATAAAATAAAATAATCAGAATTAAAAAAGCTTTTGAAATTATTTGGAGTGTTTTTTAAAAAAATAATTTTTCCTTGAAATCCCATAGACAAGTCTTTTTTTTTTTTTTTCCTGGTGTTGATAAAATCTGTTTTTACTCAAAAATTGATGGAAAAATTACTCAATAAACTTGGGTTCAAATAGACCAAACCACAATTAAAATAAATTAGTCAAGAAACAATAAATTAACTTTATTACCGACAACAATAGTCGCTTGAGACACATATATGACGCACTTCAGTCCTCAATAGAGGTCTTCGGCTCTCAGTCCAAGGCCAAGCAATCATATACCGCACACACAGCCATCGTAGAGCTCTTCAGCCTCCCCTTTTGCCTGTACCTCTTGTGATCAAATAGTCTGAACTTTGAAGAAAATGGATTAGTATATCATATCTACGAGCATAAACACTTGTTAGCGCTAGAAACCAGTCAAATAACTACGCTGGATCCTCATCTACCCTATTGGCAGTATTTGAAACCTGTAAAATGAAAACGAAAATGCAAAAACAGAAAAGTTGGGGTTGCTCATAACATGAACATAATGGCCTGCTTTCAGGCAAAATGAAAGCTGATGTAAAGAAGAAGCATACAAGAGTGATATTGGTCCGGTTCGTCTTCCAAACTGTGTTAGACCACAGAAGAAACTGAGCCGGGCCAATACCACGCCATGTCTACTTCTCCAGAAATGGCTTCTTTGAGCTTTTCTTCAACACAGAAGTCTCAATGCTTAGAAGTGTGTTGCCTCCTCCCTTTATATAGGAATTAGAAAGATTTAAGGGCTTTGTGGAACCCTGGAACTGTGATTGATGATCCTACAAACAAGGACTTACTAAAGAACAGATAATGCATTATAATTATTCGGAATATGAATAGGAATCTCAATTCTAGACACGACTAGCAATGTACCATGTGAATAATTTTTATATACAAGAATTAATAAAATATATTAGGTATATATGTATCTGAATTAAATATTATCTCAAATTTACCAAACTTAATTTTTCATTACAAATATTCTATTATAAGATTATAAAAAAATTATATGTTCCCAAAATTCTTTATTCTAACTATAAGAAAAAAAGATTAAAAAATAGTTAAAATTCTAATTTTTTTTTTAGAATTTTGTGATTGAGATTGAATTTTTTGTGATGTTTGATAAATTATATTTTTGAAATTTATTTTATCAGGATTCGACTTATAATTCCTTGAATAAAAAAAAAATTGCATCTAGACTCCCGGGGGTTTGTCACTTAATCACCTAGACTTCTTAATATTTAAAATATTATACACAGATTTTCTGAGGTTTGTACGCCCATAATACATAGATCTTTGCCATTAATGTCCGTTAATATATCCATTAGTAAATTATATTCAGACCCCTAAAATTTAAAGTATATAATAGTTAGGTCCCTCAAGTTTAAAATATTACACTTAAACTAAAAACACTTCAATTAAAGATAAAATATCAAATATTTTAAATTTTAAATTTTATAACTAAAAGTCATGCTATATTATGTGCATTTATTAAAATAAAATTAAAAATAAAAATCTATTTTTTTCTTAAAAAATCATAACTAGTACTATTGATGTCAAAATTTAAATGACTTCCACGTTAATTTATTGGACTTTGATCACCTGAAAAAAAAAATTTAGAGACCGGAGGGGAGCTCTGAAGGTCGATTCTCCGATGCTTAAGTTAGTATGTAACTCAAAAGTATGAATTGCATTTAGCAGATAAAAATGACGTATTTGGAGTATCTTGAACTAAATGAACTTCTCACGTTAGGTCAATTTTTTCATCATTAAGTACAAACATATAAAATAAACCTAACTAACATATTTGGATGTTCCATTATATCATTCACTGACATAAAATCCAAACAAAATTCTAATTTTTTGAGAAAAAAATAGTAATCAATATAAATAAATCAAAGAACTCAATTCAACATTCATTTGCATATAATTATATTGTCTATTGGAATAAAACTTAAAAATTAAACAAATGGTCGAACTGTAATGAACATAATATATTCTATTTTTAATTGGGACAATTTAGTCTTTTAATATATTTTGTTAGTTCTGTAACTAATAAGGGGTCTAAGTATTAGACGTCTACGAACTTCAGGAGGTCTGGATATAATTTACTAATGAATGTACTAACGAACATTGACGTCGAGTTTAAGTGTTACGCGCATACAAACTTCAGGAGATCTGTATATGATATTTCAAATGCCAAAAAAACTAAGTGATTAAGTGATAAACCTCATAAGATTTTGATGAATTTTTTTCTAAAATAAAAGTAATGGTGAATTATACACATATCTCCTGAAGTTTGTCAGTTAATCACTCAAATCTTCTGACATTTGAAATATTACACACAAACCCTCTAAAGTTTGTACGTCCGTAACACTTATACCCTTGTTGTAAATATATTTGTTAATAAGTTACACTCAAACTCCCTAAAATTATAAACATATATTACTTAGACCTTTGAGTTTAAAATGTTATACTTAGACTAAAAACATTTCAATCAAATATCAAATATCAAATATCAAATATTTTAAATTTTATAATTAAAACTCATGTTCTATTTTGTCATTTATTGAAATAAAAATTTATTTTTTTCTTAAAAAATCTTAATTAATATACAATTATATTATTTAGTGAAATTTAATTAGGTCGTTTAAATGACCAAATAAAAATACCAAACTACCTCAATTAAAGCTAAAAGATTTGTGTCAATTACTGTTTGACTCATTGTTTAATTTTTTAGTTTTATTCTAATAGATAATATAATTATATACTAACTATGATTTAAAAAAAAAAAACTAGATTTTTATTTTTGATTTTATTTCAATAAATGACATAATAAAACATGAATTTTGGATGTAAAATTCATATTCTATTATGAATGACTTAGACCCCTTATTTAATTTTTTAGTTTTATTCCAATAGATAGTATAATTGTATACTAATTACGTTTTTTTAATGAAAAAAATAAAATTTTAATTTTAATTTTTTTTCAATAAATGATACTGTAACGCCCTGATTTTTCTCTTCTTTTCGGAGACGTTAATTAATATAAAAACACTCAAATAAAAATAACAGAACGAGAATTGTCTCAATAAAATTTCATTTATTAGCATCATCTTCCAATACAAATAAATCTGTCAATACAATTAAAGCGTCAATTACATCGACATCTCATTGTCTTTAATACTCTAATTATTTCGTTCCGATCTTTTCTCTAAAATCAACCTAAAAATATTAAATAAAGTGAAAAAGTATATAATATGACGAGAAAAAATATGCTCAAGAACATTAGATACCAAATAATCGAGTATTACAAAGTATCTCAATCAACAGATACAAATATCAAATTTATATATCACACGTCATACAAAATCTTAACACAGATCTGACACCTCACCAATCATCCCACCTTAACCCGATATTACGAGTCTTTTGGTTGGTGATGCATCTGCTATTGATAGCCACGATCCCGTCTCAATATCCGCAGAACACGATCAATGCGATCAAAATATTCAACGATATTCAATCAAATTTCTAAAATAACGATAACACAAGTTGGAATACAAATCAGAGGATAATCAAAGAAATACTCTTTACAAATAAATTTAAGAAAAACATATTGCATACTACCCCGTAACTCAAATGACTTTGATAATCCTGATTTTCATTTCATTCTTCTTCCTCTCGGTTTGAACTAAATACAACCTCCAAGATTTATTTTTCTCTCTCCCTCTGTTTCTCCTTGTTCTCGGCATCAAGAAGACACACGTATCTTATTTTTCTTCCATATCTTTTATTCTCCCTTACTTTCGGTTTCCAACAAGCAAGAACACACACACTAGTTTATGAATTAAATATACACACACCTCTACACTTAAAGTACATACACACATTTTTCACACCTAGTCAAACACACACCTCCACACCCACGCACACCCACAAAAAATATTTCACCACCTTAGTCTTGACACTTGTATACAGATATTTTATGCACTTTAATAATTCTATTTGTCTCCCCCAAATTCTTGAGTGATTTCAACATTAACCCAATACTTTTTTCGTACATCAAATTGCATCTAATAAACAATTTCACATAATTAAAAATTGTCTCCATAATTATGCTTAAACTACTTCTAAAATTTTGGGATCTTACAGATACAACAGAACATGAATTTTGATTGTAAAATTTAAAATATTTGATATTTTATGTTTGATTAGAGTATTTTTTGTCTAAGTATAATATTTTAAACTTAAAAGATCTAAGTATGATATACTTACAAATTTCAAGTGGTCTAAGTGTAATTTATTAACGAATATATTTACAGTTGGGGTTTAAGTGTTACGCGCGTACAAACCTCAGGGGGTTTGTGTATAATATTTCAAATGTCAAGAGGTTTAAGTGATTAAGTGATAAATTTCAGGAGATTTGAGTGTAATTCTCCCTAAAAGTAATTATCAATATAATAATCATATTTGAATCTTATTGTAATTAGGAACTGATTTGGTAAATTTGGATAAGATTTATTATACTACTCAAAAAAATCTAAAATTTGTAAGTTTTACTTAAAAATTCTAAAAAGAATTCAAATTCTAAAAATTTCAAGTATTACTTAAAAATACACTACAATATCTATTTTTCACATAAAATAATAATACAACTTAGAAAGTTTATTGTAACTGAATTATACTAATGTAATATAAATTAATTTTAAAAAACTATATATACAATTATTTTTTATCTTAAAAATGAAAGAGTTAACTTTTCGATGAAAAAGAAGATACACATATGTAGACATAATGTTATCTTTGTATATGAGATGAGTAATATTAAATTGATGAAATTTTCAAAGGTTTTTTGAACCCTTTATTGAAAATATAATAATTCATATTTTTGAAGAGTAATATAGTCAATCATTTTTTTTATATAAAAAATGATATTTATACATAGAGAAAAAGATAATTAAAAGAAATGTTAGAGATAATTTGAAGATTTAAATACATAAAGATATGATGATAATTTAGATATTTAATTGTGAAATGACATAATAGTCTTTGTAATTTTTTATAAGAGTAAAATAGATATTCAAAAGTTTTTTATGTTAAGTTATTTTTTATTAGTCGTATAGATATAGATATGACGTTAAGTAGTAAAAAAGGAGACCGTCAAATGAATTTCTCGATACAAATTAGGCTAAATATAATTTATACAGTAAAACTAAACAAATTTTAATATTATACCACTTATCTGAATTAAAAATATAACTTCACATGTCTCAGTACACCTATTAGAAAATTATGATCTTTTTTTTTTGGTCATATCAGAAAATTATGTTCGAGAGCGATGAATCCACTACTAAACCTTTCCCCATTGCTTTTT